>KL566820.1:0-20333 GCA_000715275.1 Gyrodactylus salaris
GTGTTCAATAGGTTGGCATCATGTTTAAGAAAAAATAACATGTTGCACACGATATGGCGTCACAATGATAGAATATCTTCTAATTTTTGTTTAATTCAACATAATAATCCTATCAGCTGAAGGGGAAAATATTCCCAGCTCATAACAGGTTTTGATATAAATTCAAAACTAAAGTTTAAATGCCTCACCCGGGCATTTCAGCATCCGTAGATTGGTCCAGATATTGGACATTCCAAAAGGCTATTTCGATGAGTCCAAATGAGAAGCATATCAGGGAAGAGATGATAATTATCTTCAAGTTGTGGAAGATTTCCAATTTTGCGTTCTCTCTCTGCTGTGGTACAAAGAAGCGTCTCAGGGTGGAACGCAATAATCCTTGGGCTTTATTCCGCTTTGAAATCTTTACATATACGTCGATGCCTAGATATAATTATTCTTTAGCCTGTCTTAATGAGCTCAAGGCTCAATTTTCAAGGATTGACACTAATATACTATACCTACTACTATAGGCACCTCTTGTCAGAAACAATTGTCTTCAAGAGGGAAATAATTTGATTTCTTGACAACCTATGCTCTACTGATGAGTCTTAACAAAGATGAAAGCAGTTTAAATTTGCAAATAGGAATCACTGGAGAATATTCTCGAAGAAATTGGCTACCCAGAAAACCTGTTAAGATAACATCAGATAACAACACAAGAGGAGGATGAAGAACTGTATATGGACGAAATTATCTTTCAAAGGAGATTGCTTATATAAAGAGGGGAGAAAGAAATTGAATTGTTTCCCAAGTCCTAGAATATGAATTCTCGATAGCCTCCCTCCTCGAGACGAGTTTACTTTGTAAATAGTTCCAAACCCTTCTTCCCCATTATGACCTGTCATGTGAACCCGAAGAGAGTTAGACTCGGCTATGAAACTCAAATTCAAAGAAAAATAATCTCAAGAAACCCCAAAGACGATATGCTGAACCTGACAATGAAAGAACAGTTCTACATTGTGCAGACCAGAACCAACCTCCTCAAACAAACGACGCACACCCACACCCTAATCTGAAAGTTTTCTCTTTTGGGGGTTTCTTTCTGCATTATGCCTACTGAGAGTTAACACAATTAGACGAATTCGCAAACAAATACGATTTCATTTTATCCTAAATGCTAACTCTCTTTTTTCCTAAATCGACAGAAAACTACGTTGAAAAGAATTCATTGTGATTTATTTTCAACCTACGCTCTTAACCAATGAGTTTTAATAATGAGTTTTTAAACTTTCATTAACTCTATCTTGGGAATGAAAAATCTTGAAATATCTGAAAAATTCTCTTGCATCTTTGAGTCGTTACTAACCTTGAATGAGTACTATAATCGGTGTGAGCAAATAAACGGTTGTATCTAATACATGGGCTGCAACGCAACCAAAGTGAGACCAAGCGAGTAGCGATGTATTCCACGCCTGATCCAGATCAATGAGGACTATGAAGAAGCCCTGAATGAGGAGAGTGGTCGACAGACATGTCATGTAGATGTAGAATGACTTTGATTGGCAGTGGCTGGTTAGATTTCGCCTGAAAAGTTGAATGAAATAAATTCTAAAAATTTCTTTCCCGTCTCTTCGTAGAACTTTAAGAAGGAAAGAGAATGTTCAAAAGCTTCTTGTTGGTGACTGAAAATAATTCTCTAGAAATATTTTTTTTACTGTAAAAACTTTTGGTGCCAAAAATATTGAAAATTAAAATATGGTAGCGCCATTCATGCAAATTTTTATTTATTACTTTAGAGTAAGCCAATCATTTTCAAAAATAAATTCCATCCAATAATATTAGTTCATTTTTCCTACTCGAATTTGATTGGATGATTAATAATCATTGATTATCTGAAAGATTCATCTGAAGATTTTATTTATCAGAGTATTCATTTTAAGATAAAAGAAACCCTAATATTAATTCTGATTACAACATACCGTGAGTCGTATGACTTGACTGATGTATAATTTCCATAAATAACCGAATTATTATACCTTCCTTGATGTAATTCGTTATAATCATGATTCTTGAATAGCACCCAAAAGACGATGGCAACAATGATTGCACTGAGAAACATGACCGGTAACCAAAGTGATGTCATGTATTGATCAATTATAACGGCCGGCTTCACGAAGCGCCAGAGAAAGTCATAGATTCGAGGATAGCGTTGGGCAATGTCCATTGAGCCTATGTATTCGTTGTCGTTGAATTTGATTGGGTTTTGATATTTGATCTTCGACATTTCTTTTAGAGTCTGCATTAGAAAGAATGATTTTGCTTCGTGAGGTTTTGTCCAAGATGCGTTGGTTGGTTTTTATAAATGGAATAAATTAACAACATTTTATGATGTTGATGTGTCTTTTGTGGTTTTTTTTCTGGAATTATTTGAATAATTAATTTGCATTGGAAATCGTATTGGATGTGTTTATCATGTAATCTTTAACGTGTTAATAGAATAAAAATTACATTGTAACTCTTCTTTTGATACCTTCATTTGGATTTCTTGAGAGACCAATGAGATAGCTCTCTCTACTTCTCTTATAAATCAAAAAACCATGACACTTATGACTCATAAGTTATGAGTGAGGAGTAGGTTTACCAAACAACAGAAAGATTCTCATTTGACAACATTCTATTTATCATTGAGTAATCTCATCTTACTCAGATCATCTGAGAGATGATGTAAGTTGAGAGAGTTTGAACAACATAAAACTAATGAATAAATGATAGAAAATAAGTATTTATTGTGGTAAATTGTTATTTCTGTAGAGGAGCGTAATTCAATAGTTTCTCAATTAGATCGACATGGGATAACAACATCCTTCTACAACAATACCTCTTTAAGGAGAGAGTATCCAGTGCGTCACCTTCTGTTAGTTCTGCCTGAAGTAGCCCAATGTAAGTTTCCCATTTATCGCCAACAACTTTGCCGCAAGTGAAGCATCTAATCGGTATTATCATTATTTTAAATATCTGCTTAAATAAAACACCTGGAATTCTTACTATTCAAAACTTTTAATCATCAAACAAATTAGTTTCACTTTTAAATTGCAAAAAGCGTGTGAAAATGTCAAGCCGAAAGCAAATGGTCCAAGTCTTTGGAAAGAAGGTAAGTCACTTAAACTTAATCTTTTTACAACGTCTAACGAATTTTCATCTTTAGAAAAACGCCACAGCCGTTGCTTCATGCAGAAAAGGCTCCGGAATGATTAGAATTAATGGTCGTCCTCTTGATGTCACAGAACCCAAGCCACTTCTACCAAAGCTTCTCGAGCCAATTATTGTCATTGGCAAAAGTGGTGTAGGTAGTCTGGATATCGCCGTCCGCGTCTCTGGTGGTGGTAGAATCGCTCAGCTCTACGCTGTTAGACAAGCCATTGCCAAGTCTGTTGTTGCCTTCTATAGGAAATATGTTGACGAACAGACCAAGAACATTGTTAAGCGGGCTCTATTGTCCTTTGATAGGACTCTTCTCGTAGCAGATCCACGAAGATGCGAACCCAAGAAGTTTGGCGGTCCTGGTGCACGTGCTAGATTCCAGAAGTCATACCGTTAATTTTTTTCTAAAAATAAACTGTCTATACCTGAGAAATTTTTTTTCCTATATGGTTTCTTTTATTCTTAAGAGATAAAATTTCAAGCTTATAAGAATAACTAATCATATTTTAAGATCAATCCCTAAGATAGAATTGCTGTTATTTTGTTAGCTAAATCTGCAACGGTACGTGAATTAAACTTAAGAATAGAGGCTCGAAGAAAGTATTTATTTAAGATTTTTAAGGATATTCGATACTTGTTTCCCAATGTTTTTTTCATTTGGAACCCTTCTAAAAGTGAGAGATATCCTCTTTCCTCTAGTCTGAACTTTTTCCATGATATCTTTTCTATTGAATATTGCAAGATCATCAAACCTATCCACGTCCCGATAGGAAATTCCGTGCATGTATCGAGTGTACATTTCATCTGAAATAATATTTATAGATTTTCTGGGCAGGTAGAGAGAGCCAGTATAGCGGTTGGACAATGTGTTTGACTTTTTTTCATCCGGCGGTTCATAAAAGTCCAAGAGACCATAACTATTCAGGTTAAGAGTCACGACAATAGGAAAATATAAAGGTCCGTCATGATGAACATCTATGCCCTCTCCCTGATTGTATTCATTTATAAGGACGTGATTGAACTTTTGCTCGGTAATATTTAAATTATTTATCTCTTGTACTAAGCCTTGTAACCACTAGATTAAAGTTATTGATAGATTTTACTTCTGGCATTGGTTCGATTATCATCCCGTTTGGATGCGGTACTCCTCCCCAGTTTTGGACACGTCGATTGGAAACATTATTCCATTTATGGTTGTAGATATTTTCCAACAAAAATCTCTCCGAATTATCATCGATAACATCTTTAATGAGTTTCAAGATTTTAGGAGCTGTTTTTTGAATTTCTACCTCATTTGGAAAAAACATTAGATTCATGTGGGGTTTTGTTTTAATATAATCTCAAGATTGAATATTTAGAGTAGAATTATAATTGAATAATGGACAAACAGGGCAACAATAAAGAACTTAAAGTATATTTTTAGCTAACTTTAGGCCTTGATCGGCAAATGTAAACGTCCTGTCCTAGATCAACTCATTAGAATAGCAGATCTCCCAAGAACTGGCTATAAATTAGATTTGAAAATCCGGCTAGAGAAATATCTCGATGCTAATCCTTCAGATATCTTCTTGGAAAAGCTCAAAAAATATAAAGAAACCGGTAAGCTATTCATCATAACAATCTACTCAAGTCTTAAGAGAGTTTTTTTGTCTGAAAATGTCATAACTTTCTTTAGTTCTATGGTTCCCTTCAAAACCGTCTTTAAGAATTTCTACTAAATTTAAAATCTATGAGAAAATGAAGCAAATATGAACCCTTAAAATTTTATCTAGGAAATGTATCAGACCTGATCCTGGATAGAATTACAGAGCAAGAAAATCTCCAAAAGACGCCAGTGATCAACTTTTTTCAAAAAGTTACAACTCAGAAACACGAAAATCTCTCAGTCAACATTCCTGCTAGGAATCAATTTATTCAAGCTCCCCTCGCCTCAAAGAATCTCACTTTTGTGGAATACCCTTTTTACAAATTAATGAACACCTTACAGAATCCGATGATTCTTACGCCAAACTATGGCTCTTTCAATATCGGGAGGAACACGTATGAAAAGGCGATTAATTTCAATCTTACACAGGATGTCGCCGAGGCCATAACATATCATTTGTGAGAATTCTTTTTTATCAATTTCGTCTACCCAAGGATCAAAATTGACAAAAATTTGAATTTGTCCTGACATATTTTAACATATTATTGAGTTAATTCTAATTTATGACAAGTGATCAGGATCACAAGATAAAGTATACAAGTGCTAAGAGATAGCTTTCTAAAAATTCATCCCTTTAAGAAACTTTTAGCAAATTTCCCGCTATTTCATTTTTCTTGTGAACTCAATCGCGGAAAATCACAATTTTATGAAACTGCATTTTTTTCACTATTCAAGTTTAATTTATAAAAGAATACATTCCATGTGCTCTGGCCATAACTTTTGAGTAGATCTACCAAAATGGTGGAAAAAAGGAAATACGATAAAAAATAGAAAACGTATTTTCCTGCCTCGTCAAATTTCAAAATAATTTATCTTGGTTGAGCGTTTTTGATAGCATTTCAAGCTCATTTGATTAGATATCACGACCCAAATGTTTATTCTCTAACTAGGATAAAAATTGACATTCATAAGATTAAAATTAATTTGCCAAGGGTTTTTGATTCTTTGTCAAACTATAGAAATCAAAAACTCAAAGATTTGCCCATCTGTGCTCAAAATAAAAATTCTTCATTTTAACTTAGAATTTTGACGATTTATAAAGAAAGGGAACATCTTTACAAAATTATATTCTTAGAATCTGCGGATGATTCTAAGAAACTGGCAAATAAGGTTTAAAAACGTTGGTTGCTCTACTCGAGAGTAGAATATCAAATATATTGCAGAATTTAGTATCAATACTCGTATTTTATTCACAGGCTTTCAAATAATTGTAGTGTGATCTGGTTTTTTTCGCAGAAAAATGAAATCCAACACCGAGGTTGAATTCGCGATACAAGTCGTCCTCCGGTTCGGACTTCTCGATACCGCTGAGTGTGCTCAATTAGAGAATGCTGAAATGGCACCCGAGAAAGAGGACGAGTTGCCAGTTCATTTGGATGTATTGGTCAATGGGAAGAAGGTCAGCCTCTCCCCTCTGTTGCCGTGTAAGAAGCCTGGCATGGATGGCAGACGCGACGGCCGGCCGATTAATGTAACTCCACACGTAAGTCACATTCTCAGCTACTTCTGAGTAGTATCCTTTACATCTATGTTATCGTTTATGTAGAGCCGAGGAAGGGCGCGCCTCAGAATTCAATTTAAACCAAGATCTTTTTCGATTTATATTCGTGAAAAGTATCCATTTCTCATCTCTAGGGCTACCCAAAATATGCATTCTTTTCAGAAAAATATGCATATTAATCTTATAAATATGCAAAAGTATATATTTTTTAGCAAAATATGCAAATCGGGACAAATTTCTGTTTTATGTATGCATAATTTAGAGAAAAATATGCATTTGGTAGCCCTACTCATCACATGTTACAATTCTGTTCAAAAATTAACATGATGTCATTCGAAAGCCTAACATTTCCTTAGTTAGTTGCTGGTAGTTCGAATTTTCTTAGAATCACTCTTTTTGTCGGTGTTATGAGCCTTCTAGTGAGATGTAAAAATACTGTTACTGTGGGCCTAGGAGGGCCTACGACTCAGAAAGTGAATTTTATAATTGCAGGCCTTCTTCAAGAGTTGATTCAAGACAAATAATTTCCTACTTTATAGCTCCGTCTTTCTCCCTTCTTCCGGAATCTCATACAAATCTTTTGGTCTCATAATTACGACACCTTCAAATATCACTACTTTGGCATCTACCTCATGACGAAGCAGGGCCCCAAGGAACTCGTAGACAACCTCCTCGACACCCCCACCAACCTAATGACGTCAGAATTATGCCGAAAGCGCATCGTCGACAGCCTCCTTCCCAAGAGCACTGCCATCGAATATGAGGATGACGACTTGTGCATTGTGAATCCGGAGAATGAAATCGATGACGACTGCATTATCCCTTCATCGACAATACCCGTCAAGATTCTCTGCCCGTTGACTATGAGCCGGGTTGTGATACCCGCACGTGGCAAGAGGTGCAAGCACCTACAATGCTTCGACGCCAAGACCTACCTCAGGATTAATGAAATAAAGCCCAGATGGACCTGTCCCTTGTGCTGTGAGAAGTCGAAATATGCGGACTTGATAGTGGATGAGTGAGTAGAACTTTGAACATCTAACCAATAAGAGTAGGCCACCTTTCTCAACTTTTGATTGGCTCTTTCTCACCAATACACCCGAATATATTCAAGTCTTCTCCACACACCATGTACTCCTTTTTTTCAAAATCTCATTTATTTTACAAGTTTTCATTCATTACTCTGGTTTATGCCCATACACTACTTTAAAGATGAGTAGTTTCAGGTTTGTTTTTCAAATCAGACTTTTATTTTAAATCAAACTAGCCTTATTTTAGGTCTAAATAGTTTTTAACACTTTTTGTATGATATTGTTTGACCCTTGGACATGCTGAATACGAATTCGATAGCAAAGCGTCCTCAGATAATCACAATTATCTTTTAGTCCACTCATAAGTAGAATTTTATTTTTTATTTTAGATGAATCTCACTTTCAACCTTTTTTACTTATGAGTACTGCTTATCCAGAAGAATTTATTTTATCCAATTCGTGCTCAGCATCCTCTGTGAGATCTGGATAAACTTTTTTCAAAAAGCAGTGGCCTACCCTACATGCTAAAAGTGTTTTTAACGGATATTTAAAGAACGGTCGATGATCCAAAGCTGTTGAAAAAAAGAAAGAACAACAACGGTTTAAGAGTTTTCTATCAGGTCCCAAGACTATCTGCCACTTTTTGCTTTCTGAGAATTTGATCTTGACGAGTAACCAATCAGGAACTCTGAAAGACCCATGCAGGAATACTTCATGTCTTGAGATGAATATTTATAAGATTTTTTAATAAGAAGAAACCTAAAAATCTTCTATGATTATGAGGCGATGAAAGACACAGATTATAGTTTCATGAGTGTTAGCTACTCTCAGTAGAATTTAGTTAAAGAATTAGCAGGAACATGTGTGACATTCAAAACAAGAAGAACAAACGCCAGCAATTATGTTATACCATATGAAATACGCAAAATTGAAATTTGATCAAGCTACCAAGCTACTGGGTGAATCACCTGTATTTTAGGGAATCATATCATTTTGGCTCTTCACTTCTAATCTACTGTATTCATTATTTTAGATATATTTATGACATAATCAGAGATGAAACGCTTCCCAAACTTGTCGACACCATAATCTTTGACACCGACGGGGCCTGGACCTTTGAGGAGGTCACTGAGGAGATACCGGAAGACATCCACCACGGCTCTAAGCTCATTATAAGCGATTCTCTCGTTAAGCAGGAGAATATCATTACAGACTTGCCAGGTAATTTAATCTAATTCATCATTTTTGGGAGAGATGGTGTAGTGGATTGTTTCCAGAGTCCAATAAATATGATATCTCATATGGCGTGGGTTCGATTCCGGTCTCCTCCCTCCTTGAAACAAATTTACTTTGTAAATACTTTCAAAGCCTTCCTCCCCCATTATAACCCCTCATGTGAACCTGAAGAGAGTTAGACTCGGCTATGAAACTCAATTCTAAGAAAAAAAAATAAATTAGGGCTGCCGAAAATATGCAAAATATGAGTACAAATGCTTTTTTTCAAAATTTTATGTAAAAAAACTATTTTATTTCATCACATTGTTTTGATGCCATCAAGGTCTCCAAATTCATAGTAAGAACCTATCTACTAGATAGTATCTAGTACTAGCAAAGAAAGCAGCGTTCTTTTGACCAAAGAAATTGAGGACACATTTTATGAATCAATTTCATACTTATTTGTTCCTAGGTGTTTTTAAGTTTTGGTATATCGATTTATATAATCCCAGAAGTCTTCGTTAAAAATAAGATTGAATGCACATTCAAATTGCGCGGGCTAAGTTTACCTTGGACACCGCGCGAAAATCAGTAATTCATAAATCAAAGCCAAGAATTACTATTACAAAATATATACTTTTCAGATTCTGATGGTCTCATAATATCGCCAACCCCATACGAAGTCGATAGCATGGTAAGGCGGAAAAAAATGTTTCAATAAACGCTCTTTTAAATCTTTGTATTTTAGACAAATCATCAGTTGAACGACGACAGCAGCGTCATTGACCTCACCACCTCTGATGACGATGAATGCATCCCAACGATGGTTTCCAATAGTCGGACCTTTAATGTCCTCCCTCGAAAGCTGGAGGATGTAGGTATCAGGAGCTATCTACATCCCCCTTCAAAAGTCTCCAGAATTGGTTGGTTTAATTTCAATATGTGCTTGAAGATTTCTTTGAAATTTTCCTTAGTTTAAAAGTTGAGAAGAATAATTCAACTCATTTTTCTCGGAGAACAGTGCATTATTTTGAAATATTTTCAACTTCGTAGTGATCTTAGGATTGCCATCTTTAAATTTGGGGCAATTCGGATGCATAATGTCAAAGTTAGATCGGTAATTATAAATAGAGATAATTAAGAGAAGATAATTACACCAATCGAAAGCTCATTCCTTTTTCTATAACATGTGATAAATTTTGAGTTTTATGGATGCATTTTTCTAAGGGGTCTACCCGTGTTAAGATGGAATTTATGTGTTTTAATACCTACCTACATACTATTGCTACATACTACCTAACGTTGCCTTCTTGTCCTCTTTAGATTCCTTAACATCTCGGTGTCTCGTGAATCCGGCCAAATCCAGAAATTCCCACAAAGGTAACTCCTCACTGCTGGGCATTGCATTGCACGCGCTATGTTTTAGTTAAATTATGAGTGTTTTCATCTGATAATTAGGTAGGCAATACATTTCCGAAGGTCCCATGAGGGATGCCTTTGGTTAAAAGATTCATTCTTACCTGTATTTGATTTGAACCTCAAGTTGTGAATGCTCCACAAGGCTTCGGACTGTATTTATATCTTTTCTCTCATTTTAGACCTAGAAGATCTCATAGATATTCTCGGAAAGAACAAGCACCCCAGTGAGTTACTCTCTACTAAGAAATAACTTTCTTCCCTAATCACCATTTCCTAATCTAGGATCAGATCCGAACATCAGATCGACAAGAGAAAATCAACTGCGTGATTTTGTAAGTTATCAATTTTATCTTTAACACAAATGCTCTGACCAATAGGAAATTATTTACCCCTTCCCCCATTTGGGTAGAGAAAATGAAAATAAATGGTCTTAAAGAGGAAGAAATTATTTGCAAGAGAAAACTTGAATCTTTCCTAGTTTAAGGAGGTAGATTTGATCTTGAGTTTCATTGAAAAAAAAAATTAAAAAATACCACAAGCAATCTTATTGGTTCATGATGAAACCGACCTCGATTTTAGTATTTTTTGACGCACTGTACCTGTATTTAGGAATATAATATTTAAGTATGTTGAAAATAACCAAATCCAGCCATTAGAAATAATAAATTTCCTTTCTTTTCTCAGTTTAAATCACTCATTCTAAAGGGGAAATCTTCCCTTAGAGATGGTCGCATAAGAAATAGACTCACGCAATCCTCTAACGCAAGTCAGTTTTTATGCACTTTTCTTCGAAAACAACTTTAAAGTAATAAAATTATTAGAAACAAGTGACGTGATACGCGAAAGAGAACAGTCAGTGAGTGTTTTTCTATGATAACAAGTGTCTTTTAGAATACAGTTACACTAATATAATCTTGATTAAAAACCCCTTCTCTACTCCGATTCTTCCTTACCTCAGAAACAAAACATTACTTTCAAGAATTAGTTATGCTCTGATTATACAACCAAAGATATTAAAATATTATTTCAAATTCACTACTCAAAAGTAGATATATATATATTTTTTGAATTTCTCCACGTGGTGGTATTAATGAGTGTTTTATCGAATCTTTCTGCGTATCTCTGCACAAGTCATTGTTTATTTCATTTCTAGCTAACCGCAATCAACACATTGAGCACAGATAGTGCACAAAACAGATTCTCTGCTGATTTCCTGCAAGGTAGGTGTTTTCATTGATATTTACGAGTTTATCTTTATGTCTATTTTGAACATTTAAGGCTCTCAGTCGAATCCTCTACGAATAGATGACCCAAAGGATGGCCTCTTAAACCAGTTTGTGAGTATTGCTCGACACTTTCCATATGAAAACAATACCAAAAATGTGTAGAATGTTCATGTAATGCTCTCAATATAGATTCTATTTCGACTAATTCGTTAATGATGTTATTCTCTATGGTTTTTGCACTGTTAATGAATATTGCGGTTTTCGTAATACTAGTAAAACACCCAAAAGGTTTGGTTGCTTGATTGAATTTCATTTTTGCGTTTCTTATATGGAGGGTTTGGTATAATTTCTGAAAGATTCTCATTGTTAAATTAAGAAACTAAAACAGCCAATGAGAATCGTTTAAAATTTCAATACTAAATGGTCAGCTTTCGCATGACACACTTTTTTAGCCTATGCCTTAATAGGCTGCTATTTATTGTCAATTAATATTTTGGTCAGAATTCTGAAATCCATTTAATTTGAAATTTTATCTAGTTTGATTCGAACATGACAGACATTTCAAATAGGCAATTGACAGAATTTAAAGGAACTTCTGAGCAACCGTTACAACTTTCTGGTGAGTCCACTTTCTGAATCTACAGAAGCCCTATTTTGACTTTTTTCATTCTCTTAGATGCTTCTTCCACCTCGATAGAATTTCAAGTAAGTTCAAAATTGCAAGCTTATTCAGCTGGCTAGTCACGGCTTTTCTCGGCGTTTTCTAACCTCTGTGAAAATTCTCTAGTTTCCCAGGCCCGATACTAGTCTCGTGGTGGCAGAAGCGCACCCTTCTCAATCGGATCCTGAGAAAAGCAACAAGCGCTACTTTTCCTCAGCAAACAGGGACCTCTTAGCCGGGGCTTCGGACCTCATGAAGAACCTCACGAGCCCGAATAGGGTCCTTGAGATGTTCTCCAACAAGGCGCAGCCCTCGCCGCAGCTCTGCCTCGACCAGTCCCCTTCCCTGGCTCCAGTGCAGTTCAATCCCAGCTTCCGACCGGTGGACCTGACCAATTACGCCTCCTTTTCCAATAACACCAGCGGCTCCAATTCTACGCACTCCCAATCGGAGTTAATCCCTGGGGACTTGCTGAGCAAAGATCCGTTCATCAACAGAGCCCAAAATGATCCTTTAAACGATTCAATAACAAGGTTAGTGAAGGTTACTTGTCAAAGGGATCTTCTGAAGTTGCCACGGTCTTTTTCGTGTATCATTTTCGTTAAGTATCCACTTTTGGGTTAATTTTTGGAATCTAAATCTATTCTCAAGTCTTTCAAGTGCCAAAAGTCAATTTGAAAAGATGTCAGACGTCTTCAATCCAAAGAACCCGCCTCAGTCAATGAGCCAGCTATAAGCTGACCCAAACCTCCAGACATCAATATCGAGACAGCAACCAAAATTATGCAAACTTTTTCTCCAATCATGCACCCTTTTTGTGAATTATTCCTTTAAAACCCCCTCATCTGATTCCCAATGAAATTCGCAAATTTTTTGAAAATATATTAAATTTATTGAACTTGAGAAAAATATCTTTATCGTTATGTTCCTGTTAGTTACAAGAGTCTTGTGCTAAACGCAAGCCTACTTTTATTATTTTCGGAGTGCATTTATTAAAAAACCCTTTAACGAATCTGTAATAGGTAAATTTAAATTATGAGGAGATTCAGAGAATGATCTGCCTTGGATCTAACAGGTTTTGGTAAAATTAATCTAATTCTAACAGGTTGTAAAGATTTGTTCGTCCAAGTCTGTCGAGAGAGCGGTAATTGCTCCTTGTAAACGATTTCAATAAAATCGTCCCGAACGTCTTTACTACGCAATCCGAAACATTTTTTGTAAAACAGTCTTCTACTAGATATGTCTCGTCAGTAGGACTATTTACACCGAACTCCTGTATGTTAATTGGAATCTATAACTGTTGTAGCCTTAGGTTCAGTCATGGGGATTTTCTCTTTTGTAGGTACAGGATATATTCACAATAGGCTGGTAAGCGTGCTTAATATTCAAATCATATCTCGTACTTTAACTCATTAAAACAAAGGATGATAAATTTTAGAACACAACGATTGCTTTAAACGTTTGGGATTATAAATTCGCTCTCTATAGCGGGAGGGTCTCCAATGCTCTCGATTCGGATTACGTCTAGGTTGGCCCTCTGGTAGCGAGCGTCGACTTACCCGTCGTCTTGCAGGTCGGGTCGGGGCCGCGTTATCTTCGATACTGGTTTCAGCCACATGCGTCTCTGGAGAGGGTACTTCTTCCGGAAGAGGTGCCTCTACTGGAATGTCATAGGCTTGCACTAGGGACCAATTGAGGGGAATGGGATTGGCTCTATGTCTCAGGTATAGGTTGATGATATGGCCGCTATTGGCTGTTACGTAGACGATGTTTTGTACCCGGTTGGGCACGGTACCAAACTTTGGAACCGATTCTTCTCGGGTTGTTGAATATTGGTAGGCTGATGTACCAAGCTCATCATTGACAACTGGGTATTGATAGGTCATCCGAACATCAATTCAGCTGGGCTTTGTTTGGTTAGAGGGCTAGGACTAAATCGATAGTAAAAAGAAATCTATCGCTTCTTAGGGGCTGTCATGAGGATGTTTGTAGGGTTCTTTTGAACGTGTCCACAAAACCTTCCGCTTGACCATTGGACTGAGGGTGATAGGCTGGACCTCAGTGCAACGCCTTGTGGGACGGCCCACTCTCGATAGACTTTGGAAACGAAGGGGCTGCCGTTGTCACTCACGATCATCAGGTAGGCCAAAGATAATAGTTAATTTATCTAGAAATTTTGTTACCCCTAGTCTGTTTGGATTCTTCATAGGCTTTATTTCTGGCCATTTGAAATAGGCGTCCACAAGGACTAGGAAATATAGGTGATTTAAAGGACCTCCGAAATTTGCAATCACTCCCACGGACTACTAGCGGTAGGCCATTCTATGGGTGGTAGTCTAGGTGCCAGCTTGCTGTTTAGTTGGCATTGTTCACATTGATTGACATACGTATCTTTTTTTAGGTTAGGCCAATAGACGTTTTCAAGGTCAAGCTGTTTTATATTTCTCCTAATATAGGAACTGTTTTATATTTCTCCTAATATATAGGAACTGTTTTATAGAGCTCCTTTAGGCCAATGATTCAACATATATTCGTAGTTCAAAGAGAAAGTCAGATCGGTTCTGGATTCCGATCTCTTCAGGTAGAATAATTGATCAATCACAAGGTCTTCATCGTTAGACTGACTATTCTTTAGGCGGTATAGGCAGTCTGCATGGGCGAACTCGTGCATGTTGACGTAGCTGATACCATCTTTGAAGTCGTCTTCTGACCTTTTTTGGGGCAAAGATGAGTGGTAGAGGCTGTCTCTCGGAGGGCCATTGATACTCCGAATCCGACTTGAGTAGGAGTAGTGCTTTCATTACATGGAAGCTGCTGATGAAGTTCACAAATCCTAGAAACGAGTGCTCGCAACGTCTGTAGATCTTTGACCTTCTCTGGATCTAGTCGTCTGCTTTGGTACCTCGGTAGCTGCAAATATTGACTTGGCTAGGTTCAGTTTCAATTCGGCGCCAGTGAGTAGTTTTACGACCATTACAGTTGTATCCCAAAGCTCGTCAACGGTCTCTGCCCAAATAAGGACGTCGTCTATAAACACCAGACAGTTTAGGACTATAAACGTGATTCGATTGCTTACGAACAAGCCCCACGGAGTTTTGATAACCATGCACACCTTGGACTCGTCGTCTAGTTCAACCTGTAGGAATACTTAGGATGGGTCTATCTTCTATCTTCGTGAAGAACTTACTATTAAAGTTAATTGATTTTCATTCAAGTCAGCTTCTGAGATAACACCAGAGATTACATATCAAATTGATTTTCTACTGCAAAATTCTAATCTCTTCGTTATGATAACAACGTTATCAGATATGCTTGAATTAAAATCGCTTTTCAACCCTGTTCTTTATTTTTTGAAAAACAAATCAACCTCATCTTGAGGCTGCTATTTTTGTTAAAAATAACATGAAGTCTCCACTGTGTATAGAGATCGTTTTAGTAAATCAACAATTGTTTGATTTTAAAGATGAATGAAAATTAGATTTATGCATTATTTAATATTTAAATCAATCTAAGCTGAATTTTTTCAAAAAATAATTATTATCAAGATGAAGGTGTATTACAGTGTAATAAGGGTGTACTTTAAGATCCATCCAGCATTTTTAATTAACCGAGCATCGGTCTACTAATGAGTAGCTGTTCTCTTCTAGAATAAAGAACTTTTACTACAATTTCTCTAACCCTGAGCATAAAGTGTATTATTAAGAAAAAGAATGTTATTTACAATGTTATCGAAAATTTGTTCAAATTATAAAGGTGTTTTCAAGAGATTGGAAAATCCATCACAAAATTACATACAAACAGCAAGCAAGCGATGTATAATCATACAAGTTGAATGTCTATTCAACATTCATTTGAGTAAGTCTGTGTGTGCAACACTCAGAAACCTATGATTTAGAGCAATGTTCTCTCTTATTAAACAAAAGAGAGAAATAATTTTCTCTAAAAAAATTAACAATGTAAGATATTGAATAACAAGCTCACATTTGAAGAATGCAAGTAACATTACCTATAGAAAAGCAGAGAGGGGTTAATTTGTAAACTCAGCCCCCATTTGAAGAGCACAGAGAAAGAAAATATAGTAACATCTTCTATCGAATTTCATTCTGAAACACAGTGCTATCCAGAGATCAACTCAATCAAGAACTATGACGTGAGTTGAAAGACATTCTCTGAACCTCTTACAAATAGTCAATTACCAGAGACCGCAAGCCTTATGCTCCCATCCACCTTCGACCCGATAGCCGATGCTCATGAAATTCATCGTTCGATCGCTAATAAGGAAGGTGTCGATGGGGCCTCTCATATAATCATTCCAAGGACCATTGCTCAACGTTCACAAATCAAAGCGACTTATGAGCAACTCTTTTCTGTAGGTTCTATCATTATAACCTCTTACTTACTAGAGTGATCTGATACAAGATCTCAAAGTTAAAGAAAATGACATGGAGACCCTTCTACAAATCATGTTCAATGGGCCAATTAATCACGCCGCTAAAGAGATGTGTAAGAAACTCAACAAGGAAGAAGTCGATGACGTCATGTGTACCTTGAACCATGATGAAATGAACGATTTGAAGAAAGCCTATGATGCCTGTAAGGATATATTCTTTAATTCCCTCTAGTCCATAGCCGATCGGATAAAAAGGCCAAGAGACTCGAAGAAGCCCTAACTGACTACTCAAAGGGTGCTCACCAAAGATTCCTAACAATGTTGCTACGCTGTGAACGTGACGACTTGAAGACTAGCGAAATTTATGATTATTACAAAGCAAATGGAAGCATTGAAGGCCTTGTGAACAACGATTTAATTGTCTCTGATTACTTTGCAATAATCAAAGCGACTGAGTGAGTGGTTATATTTCTTTACTTTTCTCAGAGGCAAGAAGACGAACGAAGATGCCATTGTTGATATAATCGGCAAGAGAAATAACCTTCATTTAAAGTGTCTGTATCAGACCTTCAAGGCTGTAAGTCTTTTATAGGATAACTTTGTAGAATCAATCTTTATCACTCGTGGAGTACATTTCGAAGCACGTCAAGGCGCCATTGAAGAATTCTCTCAACACGACCATAATGAACGCTGTTGATGAGCGCCTGTTGAATACTTCACAGATGTATCATTCCATGAAAGGCCTTGGAACTAAGGAATCGCAATTGGGAAGAGTTATTGCAACAAGGGCCGAAATCGACCTTGAACTCTTGAAGGTCATCTACGAGGAGAGGATTGGCAAAAACCTTGCTGAGACTGTCGCTAGTGAGACTAGCGGGGACTTTAAGAATTACTTGATTGGACTGTTGAATGTTCCAGTTAGGAAATAAAGTTTACGCCAAGTTACGAGACTTCTTGTTGTTGGAAATGTAAAATTTCTTTTCATGTTTTATTTTTGAGAAAATTTGGAAACAAAAATATTATTTTATCATCTGCATATGTTGTAATTCTCATTAATGCTCAATGGGCATTGCTCATTCATAGGCATATAGTTGCTTTACTTTTGTATTGTTATTGTTAAATAAAACTATTCACCGAGCAGATTTATTTATGGAAAAGCCTTTATGAAAGACAGAAATAACGATAACAGAAAATCAAGAAGAGATCCAGAAATAATATAAAAATTGTTAGTTTTAACTACTGAGAAGTAGTTTGTCAATTATTTTTTCAATCGATAAAAATCTCGAAACAAGACATATCCATCGTGTATATTTATTTACTCTAACACATGCACATTGAATACAAATTAGTTGGTTACCTAAGAAAATGTTTTGTATTTAGCATTTTTCTACAACTATAAAATGTTTACGCTCGCGTAACCCTAGTGAACGATAATGATGATAAGTGTTGGAGATTTTAGAAGAGGCCAATTATAGGGAGAGAATGGAACTAAATGATCAAACCTATTTCGAGCAGCTGCTCTATGTCCTGTTTGTAGCCTGTCTAATAGGGATCGGGGCTTTATTGCTGACGAGTCTGGCCCTCTTATGCCAGAAGACTGTACCGACATTCATAAAGAACTCTGTCTATCTGACCCTTCTCGTGACTGTACTAATTGCAGCTGGCATCGCTGTACTCTATTGGCCGCTACGCGATGAACTTGTCCCGATAACAATCGGCGACCAAGTGGTCATCGGGAGTGTTGGGCCGTTGGATTTCAAGAGTAACCTGAGGAACCTCTTTTGCTCCTCGCTAAGCGTGAGGACCAATTCGACTATTGCTGCCATAAGACTCTGGATCATTGCAATGTCGACGAATATCAATGAAATATCAAACTACCAACTACGGCTTCTCACCAATGGACGGCCAATGCGTTTTCAGTTTAACACCAATGACAGATTTCGATTTCTCAATGCAAACACCAAAACCCAACGTTATAACGTTACTATAAGGATATTCAAAGGCCTCAAGGATTATGGCAGCTGGCAGAGTGGAGCCATGCACAGTGAGAACTACAACAGTTATATATGGAAAATGACTACACTATATGGCGATACAGATTACATCGATGTGGATACTTCAGATGACTACGTAATCATGGCCTCTAGCAGGGGTCATGATGGCACAGAGGGCAATGAGTGTCTTTTGGAGATTGAACGCTACCGCTATACGCCAACGCATTGTGATCCTATTGTCTGTAGAGATGTGAGGTTGAGTAATTGTGATAAGAGAGAGCTCTTGAACAAATTCATTATTGATTTTTCCATCGAGGGTAATGCTACATTCAACAAACTGAGTAGAGATGAAGCCCACAGAAAGATTCAATTAGATGAAATAAGAAAAAGTAAAAACTCAATTAGTAAATCAAAAGCTGCTGACGATGATGATATTAGCAGGGTTGATTATATAATAAAGAACAGTGAAGAATTGATTGATTATCAGAGTAGCTATGTTAGATTACGTTGCATTATCGATTACCCGTTCATGATTTTCATCTTCACTTTATTGCCTCTGTTGATAATCATATTTTATGCAATAATCTACATTCGAAATATCGCCAAAAGGAATGAGGTTCCTAGGGAAGATGGCCAGATTGTGAGGAATCGTATTACGCCGACTTTTGCATTTGAGAATCAAACTTTCAATTATTAAAACCATCAACGTTTTTCAATCAATAAATTCTCTCTGTAATTATTGCTTCTCGTAGATAGACACAGATGTTTTATTAACGAAAATACAGAACAGATTTGACTAAATGTCTTTAATTGGGTTTCAAACTGTCTCTCTCAAAGATCGAGTTCACTTGAGAAGCCCATTTTTTCTATAAAAAGATGTGTTTTCATACAAAGATTTAATTTTATAGATTTAGAAGCTTAAAATTGGCTTAGCCTGTATGGAAAATATTCATGAACATAATCATTTGATTTCATCTATTACACTAGGACTCTTTTTTAAACAACAAGCAAAAGTGCACCCAAAAGAGCAAGTGTTAATTATATAGTTACAAGTATTCCACAGGTGACAATTTAATATCTTGGGCTTTCTAAAGCCTACCCTCTTTACTAGACATAGGACAGTAGGGTGGAATGTCTAATTTCATGTTTCAAAAGTTTAAAAAATAACCATTTCTTTCGATGATTCTCTATAATATGACGAGGAAACAACAATACTCAAAATTCCGCAATCATCAGCAATCAATAAATGAGTTTTAAGTGAAAAGAAAGGTGAATTAATGTTTAAAATATGTTCTTCATATTAGCAAGTATTCAACGGGACTTTTTCAAATTTTTTTTTTTCATTTTCCACCCTAATAGGACAGTATGTAAGCGAAATGGTAACTCGGCGTGAATTGTCGAGTCCACGTGTTATTTCCTCTAATTTGATTGGCTAATTTTGGCAGCCTGAAACAGTATCATACCACGATTTTTAAAATTAATAAATTACGTAATATATATCTCTGAGAAATTAAAAGAATTCTATCGTTGCAATTATTTCAAAATCTCCTTCAGAACTCATTTTATAGACGATAGAAAATTGTAAAAATAGGATAAAGAAAAATATTTTGGTCAGATGAATTTTTAATAACCATCTATTTGGATATTAGACCTAAAATGTCCCTCCCCCCTCTGGCAATTCTAACTACGACATCCATATACAGTATATGTCCTCTCCTGTGTGACGAAAAGTCAACCCTAATTTTGACACATCTTCATAATTAATAATGTTACTCATAAGTAGTATGACCATTTATATCCATTTTTTAAATCTAAGTTTTTTTTAAACAGTATATAAATCACACTAGAAGATGCGGCATTTTTCTCTCTTTTTAATTTTCTCAAGTCCCATGTAAAGTTTAATTAATAGACTCAAATCGCGTTTAGGTGAAATTGGCATTTTAGAAAATCGTTAATCAATCTTTTTACATTTCTCATCTTTTCTACTCCCCTCCCCCCCTCCTTTTATTAC
>JJOG01001929.1:0-10929 GCA_000715275.1 Gyrodactylus salaris
TTTCACAAATTTACTAATACTACTCAATGATCCACTTATGCGAGCGCTTCCAATCCTGAATTCCTTCCCTTTGAATTCAGAACCCGCGCCACTGTTTTAATTCTAGCGTTTCTCAGTGCCTAGACACAACATAGAGTTAGACTTATCCAAATTAGTTTTAATAACCTAGTATTATTGTTTTAGTTTTATGGTACACTACTATTAATAAACGGTTAACCTAATAATAATCTACTTGGATCATTGAGTAGTATTAGTAAATTTGTGAAAATATGTTTCATTCATATTCAAATTTCATCTAGAATGCTTCGTATATTCTTTGTGCAGGTCCATGAGACTTTTAAGTGGTTTTTAATCCAAGTCAGATTTAACCCTCCTAAGCCCACAGTAACATCTCACTAGAAGGCTCATAACAACAACAAAAATAATGATAAGAAAAGTCTAACTGCCAGCAACTAAGAAAATGTTAGGCTTTCAAAAATACACTTGTTTGAAATTGCGCGCGAAAATAATTTGAATTTTTTTCTTAATTTTGAAATTTATTAAATCTAGATACTGGCTTTTTTAATTCACATTCGAAATTGTTCAATTTCTTTTCCTTAAGTAGATGGCTCATCGAATTATAGGCCAAGTTGAGAATCTTTCATCCGGTAACTCAGATTTCGAAAAGATTTGAGGTTTAAGATTTTTTCGTAACTTTTAAAGGAGAAATCTTTTTAAAGAATGTTAAAGACAAAAATGTCTTCTGAATTTGCCTCACTAATTTTTTTTGCCTCAAAATTTAAAGATTTTTATGCTTGGGCCTAGGAGGGTTAAAACACAATTCTAAAAACAGAATTTTTTGTTTTAAATTCCATCTATCATTTTTGTCTTTAACATTCTTTAAAAAGAGAAGGTTTTAACTAAAGATTTTTACTCTAACGATCTTGATCTGGGAAATAGAAAAGCATATTCTTCTTAAATGCATATATTAATATATCAATGAATCACTTTTCTCAATTGCTAGATTAAGTATCATTTTATATCGAAGAAGGGGTTTCTTGTAAAATGTGTTATTAATAATAACTTATTATTATCTTCTAAATAAAGCATATTCTGATCCTCATAGAGAGAAAATGTCCTCTCTTCGGAAGTCTGCTTATCATTAGAGATAATTTATTCAATTTCAAATGAAAGACTCCAAGATATTTCAAGCAACCTAACAACTCATTATGCACTCAATCTCGTGACAGAAAAGTGATCTAGAATTATAAGAAAAATATCCAACCTGTTCACAGATAACAAATAATCCAAATGTTCTCTCTCTCTCTCATGTAAACATGCATGTTTTTCTCAACTTGTCTATTCTTCTCTCAGTAGTGTCTTTTATTTAAATCGTATCACTTCTTCTAGCTCCGAACAACACCAGCGGAGTTTGGATCCAACGCGACTACGACTCCATTTCACCATCAGACAACATTAAGATTATCTGCCCACAAGAGCAAGCCGGGCGTATTCCCCTAGTCTTTGATATTTCACAAATTTCCGGAATGAATTCTACAACCCCCAACTATTCATCCGCATCCAGGCAGAGCGACAAAACATTCTCACATGTGAGTCGAATTGCATTATTTTCTCATCTTCTCCTCTGAGATTCAAAATACTCGAAATTGATTGAAAGAATAGTCTTTTTTCTATCCTTTCCTATCTCTGGAAGTGTTGTAAATGCTGAGTTATTGTTGTTTGTCAATGAATTTGATTTTCTACTATAAAGTAGTATCAAATTAAGCCTCTCGTTAATCTTTTGAGATCCTTATTGTTTATTCAAATCTCATGATCTCTTCCTATCCTTCACTCATTGATCCCACGTCAAACACACTCTATAACCTTGTGAATGATGATTTTATGAGACAAATAGGCTCTCTCCTAATGAATTTCATCTTTCACAGCTATATCGATCATTCTATCAGGTAAATAGAAATCTGTTTGCTATATGAATTGCATCTTCTAGCAAGAGGAAGAAAGATTTGGAAATAAGAGAAATGCTTTTGAGAAGATATTTATTTGAGAACATTTTCTGAGAGTGCATAAAAGAATAACAAAACTTATATGACGCAAATATAGGGTCAACAGCAGACCTTACTCCAACAGACTGCAATTCGACCACAATCAGCCTTCTTCATAGATTCCAATAGAAGTAATTTTATTAATTCATCCATGAATGAAACTAGTTTAAGGACAATAAACCCTGATGAACACCATTCGATCTCTTCCCTGATGAGTCATGGCTCTTATTTACAACAAAACTCGTCTATTAATAACCGAATTAACCATTCCAATAACGCGCGTCTCTCACCAAACACCAACCAGCAGCCAATTACCTTTATTGACGAGAATACCATCTTGTAGGATGTACCATCAAAGTAAAGATTACAATGGGCTTACTATCGTTGTCACTTTCTGTTTGCACTTTCGAAACTTTATGTTCATACAATAGGTGTCATTTTATTTTCTACTTTAGTTCCCCCCTCTTCGTCTGCTTGCCTAACCTTAAAACAACTGCATGCCTTCTTTATCCCAGTGTCTATAATGTCTCTTTGATGTGTTTGCGACCCTCTCCGCTCTCTGAAGGTTTGTGTGATTTATAATTTTGAACAATTCTTTTGCAGAGCGATGTAAAGACCAATAGTCCACATCGGCCAGTCTCTCGTACAATGTACACCGCTCCACCATCCAGTAATAATCATGGACAAGCTTCTCTGGATAGGAATTTTCAGTTCTCCCACAAACCAATCCGAGAGACTCAAATCAAGTACTTGAAAAGTCTCGACAATTATCCAAATACTCAGAGAAACTTTGAGAAGAAGACCTTTATAATTGATGCAGATCAAATTGAACACCTTATCGAGAAGGCTTCATCATCAACGAGCACTGTGAACAACAGCAGAGTCGAATAGACATTCGTTTTTTCTTTCTCTTCGATTTTCGCATTTAGAGACTCTACATTCGGAAATCCAACTATTCTTCTTGTGTAAATAGTGTATTTTCATTTATTAAACCTCGAAAACACAATGTCGTCATAGATTATTATTTAAAAAAATAATTTATTTTCCTATTTTGAAATGTAATTTCTGAAAAATGATAATAATTGAACTGCTCAATTAAAAAAAGGGTTTGAATAATTGACTTTAGTTTGGAAACGGACACTCATTGAGTCATTTAATAATTTAGATTTTTGAAACCCATTTTAAAATATTTTATCTAATTTTCAATTCAATATTTATTATTACTATTATTTAACATGCGCATTCAATGCGTGTAAAATAATTTTATTAAAAAATATATGTTTATTATTAATGAATAGAATCAGATAAATCACAGTAAATGCTAAATAAAAGTCTAATATTAATCAGCAATTGCTTTACTCATACTTTCAAAGCATTCTTTTGAAATGTAGTTTTTAATAAAGAGTGCATTCAGTATCTGCTCCTTAGTATTGCCGACAAATTGATTTTTGAGGAATTTTGGGAGACCAAATTGATCGTTGTATTGATAGAGGGGAACACGAATTGTCCCCAAAACCTCTGATCCAAAATGCTCAGCGTTGCAACTGACCTTTTCTATTTGGAGAAATGAGTCAAATGGAATTTCTTTCATATAGAAATGAATAGCCAAATCATCTTTGGGAATGAGAGATGAATAGAAGAAGTCCTCTCTAGTGGGAGCAATGGTTTCATTGTCGAGCCCTTGTTCTTCAACAACCTCTCTAAGGAGAGCCTCTTCTGGATTCTCGCCATCAGACATAAATCCACCAGGAAAACCAAAAGTTCCATCATAACGTAAATGCATGAGGAAGAGATATGGCCGATACCAGTCTAAATGTTCTTCAAACGAATGCTTTTGTTCGGTCTTTGTAATGTACATTATATGAACAGCATTTCTCAGACATGAGTTGAGTGCATCATCAAATTTGAAGAGAATGGTATGATTTAAACTGTTAAACATGCGTAAAGCTATTTTAGACAATAGAAAAATAATAACTACAGGTTTGAATTGACACAATTTTTTTAAGTTTAAATCAAAAGTTGTTATTCTTGTTATGTCGTGTAATTGTTTCAAAACTTCTAATAACGTCACTTACTGAAGACCTAATGTACCAAGAGTCGGACCCGACTGACTTAAACAATCAACAAAATTGTTACTGGCAAAACTACCAGAATGACCCACAAGCGTACAATATTGATTACAATCAGCCGATTCAAAATTCTGAAATAAAAATTGATTACACCTCTTCACAATTCCAAGAACAACAATATCCTTATTACCAAGGGCAATCAACAGTTAATTACCAATATGATCAGAATAATTCAGTCTCCTACTCCCTAGAAAACTCAAACATGGATTACACTAAGCTTTCTGCTCAAAATGACCGACAACCCTCAATACAAACCCTTGATCGTAATTTGACTAGGAAGAGTAGAGAGAAAAAGTCCATTACTCCATGTCATAACTTTAAAAAGAAGGCCAAGATCAATAAAAAGTCGCAGCCGAATGAAAACTATTCGAGTCGCAACAGTTTGGCCAGTGATAGTGAGTTTTTTTTCATTATATTTCCAACCAAATATCAGGGGTGCCCACCCCTCTTTCATTTATGAGGAATTCCACAATTTTCAACCTCTTACAACTTGCCTATGATGCTAGTACAGAATAGTTAAAAAATTCGAATTTATAGAAAAATCATTAATTAAGTACCTAGTCTAATTTCTGTTTGCCACAGAGTTCAAATTGAAAAGTTAGGCTATTCCGAGTACATTTCTTTACACGAATACATTTATAGCCAGGTACTCCTTGATAGCTATCAAGTAGAAGTAGGAAAAAAACAAAACTTTTATATTACTTTTTCTTTCAAGTGTCAATTCAATTTAATAGATTTGGTAAGCATTACTTATCCAATGAATGCTCTAACTCTAGATGAATATGCTTATTTGCCTGACTGTAACTCATTTTTTCGTAAAGTTAACCATCCATCTCAAGTATTTCTCCCATATTTCTAGATAAAAACAAGCGTAAGTCTTGATCATTTCTCATTTTCTCTAGACCCGATCTGAATGGGGTTTTAATCCATCATAAATGTCTTCATTATAAATATATTGTCATCAAATCATGCCTTACAGACTCTATAAAACAGGTTATACGGTTTTATATCTATTTTTGTGAAACTAATCATTCCAAAGAGAATATTATAGATATGTAATTCATAACCTAGTTTCAAAAAATTATCAAAAGAAAAATATTTCTACTCTATCAGTGTTTATATACGAATAGCCATCTGAATTAGGAATTTTAACTTGTAAACTCTCGGATCAAAAACCTATGTTAAACAGTAGAACTTGGCATCAAATTAGCTCAAATTTTTTTTAAATTTCTCACAACTTTTTCTCCTTGGATACGTAGTAAAACAAAAGAGTTATATTTAATTGAAACTTGAAAAAATCCTTTTGTATTTTATGTATATTTAGAATTGATTTATTTTCATCATAAAGAAAACTTTCAAATTACTAAAATATGCATAGAATTTAACACTGAGTCAGGTTTATTTTCTACCTGAAGAATACAGGTCACCGATTCGTCTTATTTGTAAATAAAGACTCTAGAAGTACCATATAAAATGTTCTCTTTCATAATTTCAATAAAATGCTTCAAGAATTCTATTGAAGCGTGATATTCAAAGGCTTCACACCCATTTAGACGATCAATACATCCAATGGTATCAAATGCTGGCCGCATATTACAAGCAATATTATCCCGAGTACAAGTTACCCGACCCGAAGAACTTCACGCAGGGCAACAGCCAAGTAGACTATGCTGCCTTTTGCTACCAGTACTACATGCAGGCCCAGAAACAATGGACCAGCTACATTGGAATGTCCATGATGGTCCCGGAAGAGAAGAAAATTCCGTACCTGTATCATGCACCGCATTTGAGGGCCAACATTTCCATGCCCGGTCTCTTGTTACAGGTAACTTTGTTAAAATTTAATCTCAGACATGCACTTTATTGAGAATCGATTTCCACTCTATCTACATAAATACTCTAATTATGCTACTGTTTCAACTTCTAATGACAGTGGCTAAGGCCTATTATGGTTGGATAAATTACTGTTCTAATGGATTTTCAGCTCAAATCTTTTTTGGTCCTAGCCTAACATCTTCAGATTACAAGTTGATGAACTTTTTCGATAACCTAAAATTACTAGAGCTGAAATCAGATGATGAAGCAGTAAAATCTATAAAAATAATCATTTTTAATCTCATTTGTAACCCAATAGGATTCGAGTATTTTCCATATTAAATTTGATTGGCTCACCTACCTCTACACACATTCATACAAACTTGATGTATTAGAATACACCAATATACAATTTTTAAATAAAATCTTTTTTTCACACAGATTCTACCACTGAGACCGTCATCAGGTGACCCCTCTCGCCTTGAGCTGTTAACCTTTGATGACATTGCCAATGAGTCCATTGTCAACGTCGGCTACCGGGCCTCAGAGTTGGTACTGCAAGAGAAGAAGGAGAATGAAATCAGCCGCAACTTTGAGAACAGCATGTACGCCTCCAGCACCAACGACTCCACTGGCGGGATATCAACACAACTCGACGATGAGGACTTTGACTCGAATAACCTCAAGCAGAAGCAGGCCAAGATCTGCGCTGACATTACAATCGCCTGGGACCGCCTCGATAACGAACTCTTTCCAGGGCCCTTATCGGCCAAGAATTCCCTAAAACTGGACTTGTTGGCCTTTCTCAGGGAGAAGTTGAACGACATTCACGAGCGGATTCCAATTGACTGGGAGTCTATCGTTTTGTTCATCAAGTTACTGGAGAATTTGATTAAAAATAACGGGGTGAGTGCTTTCGGGATTGCTGCTTCTTAATAGTTGAGATTATCGATTGGACGATATTCATATCACGTTTGCGATCAGATGTTTTCATGTCTAACAGTCTTTTTATTCTTTGAGATTTTCTATTGATTAAGCTTCTTATATGATCAAACAACTTTGGTATTTCTTCAATGCTAAAAACTGTCCAGTAGACCTCTCCTAAATGAAAAAATAGCTCTTTATCGGGCAGTTTTGGGACTTGTCGAGTATTCTGAACGCGAATTCGAATATAATCTTTTTAGCGAACTCATAAGTAGAAAAAAAAACGTTTTTATTGAATTGAAAAATAAGCCTCAATATTGTATAATTTCTATCTCCACTTGCTTTTAAAAGGTTTAAAAATGATAGTCAAAGTTCTTTCGATAAATCACTCTTTATTGGAAAATCTCTCTCAAATATATCCAGCAAACACCATCATCTTTACAGGGCTCAAAAATATTTAAGTAACCACAAGTCTAAGACAGAAAAAATAGGTTTCCTTTTCTTGAGACCACGAAGAAGGTTCTGTGACAAAAATCAAGTCCTTTTCACGTATTTTGATTTCTCAGCCCTACTAATAATAATCTAATTTCTTTTAGATCCTACAGATCAGTGAGATCAGTCAGATTCTATTGGAGGGCCTCGAGTCGACTGACTCCTCCGATCAGCAGTTAGTGATGATGAATAGCCAGACTATGTCATCTGCTACAAATGGTCACAATCAGCGTAAATCTCAATACATTAACAATAGTAATAATCAAATGATGAACCAGAGCTTCGAGTCTCACGACCAACAAATGACCAACGACACAATGTCTCAGAGTATGTCATTGCATCCTAATGGCATTAACAAGTTGAAGAGGTCCGACTCTGTGGCATCCAGCTCCCTCTCCGAGCTGCAATTGGGCCAGGGCGCTGGGAACCTGCAGTCCCTCTTTCGCAAATTGGCCATTAAAAGCGACCGAACGCAGGAGAATAAGGCTTTGGAGAAATTCCGACAGGTGAGGATTTTTGAATCAATTTGAAAATAACTGAATAGTCCCAAATTCAAGATTGGGGCTTATTTTCTCTAGTCTTGAAAGAAGGTATTTTTTCCTTAATCTCAACTGACTTCAGGCTCAACTTGATAATATTCATTCATTTATGAACTGTATATTTTAGAGCGTAAAAATATCAACTAATTTCCTCTTTTTCGTAAACAAGTACTATATTTGGCAATATAATTTTTTATAGAACTTGATTACGACACAACTCTTGATCATTTTGAAAACACAAAGTGGCTTTCATCATGATGCAAATCATTTTAGTTGTCAATTATAACCATGTTTTTATGAAGATCAATAGCAAAAATCAATGATTTCCATGAAATCAAGGAAACCAGTTGTATCTACTTAAAAGTAGCAGCCTTAGGTAAAAGAATTTGACCAGTTTTAATACTTAACTTCTCTAGCTCTTGATGAACGGTTTGCCAGTGAAGGCGATCGAGTTCGCCTGCAAAGCGAAACTCTGGGGCCATGCCTTTGCGTTAGCCCAGAAGCTGAGCGACCCAAAGTTTCCTCAAGTGGAACCCTTCCTATTGCAGAGGGTCACCAAGATGTTCATCGCCAACAGCGTGATTCCCTCAGACCCCCTCTCTTCGCTGTATCAAATCCTAGGCGGAGAGACTCCGCAAATCGTCAACATCATCACCTTCTCAACGGGCGCCGACCTCAGTGAATGGCGGCCCCATTTGGCCATGTTGATCTCGGCCAAGCTCTACCAGCCAATGAAGATTATTGAGTCAATTGAGAAACTCGGCGACAGCCTCTTGGCCAAGAAGTTGACCTTTGCCAGTCACATCTGCTACATGATTAGTGAGCAGCTAATGTTCGACACTGACAAAGCTACTGAAGTCACCTGGGCCTCCGACCACCTCCTCAAGAGATGGTCCAAGCTGCCCGGTAAAATCTGGCTCTTTGGTCTCACCCAACAGACCCTGGAGGTGGATCCTTTTGATTATGAGTCAGCGTTGGAGTTCAACGGGCCCTATCGCAAGATTGACACAGACATGGAGGATGTCGGGGTCTATCCGACAGAGTGTGTTCAATTTAGTGAAATTTATGAATATTGTATGAAACTTCGCATGCAAAGCCAACAAATATGCTCCGGGACAAAGGTCCTCTCGACAATCAGTATTAACAACGTCTTTCAGTATATTCATTTTATCGTGAGTCTGCTCATGTTTTTTTCGACCAACTCTTTAATATACATGTCCATTATCACTTGTCTTGAGAATACGCTGAGAAAAGTTTGAGTCTGAAATCGGTCTTTTGGAAAGAGGCTTATTTCCTCTTTGAATGAACGAATTGTTACAATCGGTCAATTTTCAATAGATTTAGATTTCATCAAAAGAATACTTTGCCAAAGTTTGACTCAGAAATTCATCTTATTTCGGTCTGTATCCAAGAAAAATATGTTACGTCAATTTAAATGTTTGCAAATTATCAATTAAGGATTTATCCTTGAGATACACGTATTAAACCTGTAGCAAGGATAATTATTGGATAATTCTCCCTTTAGCCTTACAAACTTTCATATTCCCTACGACTGGTGGATGCTGGCATGGTGGATATCGCATATCGCTATCTGCTAGCTGTTGGGGATTCCCTTGTCAAGTTCTTTTACGTCACGTCAACCTACCCTCCAGCCTCACCGTACACCGCCAACACAGACGACGTCACCTTCAACATGAGCCGTGACATGTTCGGCCCTGCCTCCTTCAAGACCCTCCTCAACCTTTATCGGATGTTGGACATGTGCCTGAATCTCTTGCTTCGTTTGCAGAACCATCCAAACGTTGATTGGGAAGATGCTTTAGAGGAACTGTACAAGGAGAATTCCATTCAGCGTCACACTCTCCTCACGTCTGACCGCGCTGAAGAGGTTATGCTAACGAGATTAATGAAACGGGTTCATCACGAGATTTGCCTAGTCATTGGGATTCCTTCTTCGTGGGGCTGGTCTATTGGTGAGTCTTTTTTTCAAATATTATTTTCCGCTTAGCGTTGAGACTGCTCTTCATCATCTGTTTGATATTCATATCTGTTATATATTTCACGCTGAATTATTTCTGTTTTCCTTCTAAAAATAGACTAATCTAAATGATCCCTAATATCAATCGAAAATCACATTATAATATACCTCGATCGATAAATAATATTCATCAACATCCAATAGATATCAAGAGAGGATTGAAACAAAACATGAATTATGATCTGGATCAGAGAAATTATGAAATTTCTCACAACAACCACCAACAGACCCAAGAGATACAACAAAGAATAAAACAAGAGGAGCCTCAGCCAATTATGAAGCCTCAACTGAGGAATAAGAACAGAGAGTCAAATGATTACGATAGAAATACCCTAACATGCGATGACAACGTCTTTATGCAGCAGAGCCCGCAGAACTATAACGATCCCTATCGTCAAGATCTACGACGGGTCTCTTTTACCGAGAGTCAAAGGGTCGAGATGCCTCTTATGAATAAGCAAGAGCCGCCAATATTAGAACAACAGGAGCCGCAGAGACAAAACGGCTTCTTTAATCCCTCCGCTAACTCGGAGCAGAAAGCACAAGAGAACATCTTCAGTTCTAATTCCTTTGATTACTTTTCACATATTCCCGCGAGAAGTAGGAATCCCTCCACTTCCTCTCACATGAGTCAGAGCCAAGTGGGTACTCTGATTTCCAATCAATCTCTCCTCATGATTACCAATTGAGAGAATAGTAGTTCTTTACCCTCCTAGTGTCACACAAATATTGACGCTTCATAGATATGAAAATAAATCGGTTAGATTAACCCTCCTAGGCACAAGCAAAGAAAAACTTTGAATTTTGAGAATTCTGAAATCTGAGTTACCAGATCAAATATTTTTAACTCGTCATATAATTCGATGAGCCATCTACTTAAGGAAAAGAAATTGAACAATTTCGAATGTGAAATAGAAAAGTTATAGCAGTTTCTAGATTTAATAAAATTC
>JJOG01001930.1:0-14735 GCA_000715275.1 Gyrodactylus salaris
AGCTTGCGAACAATAGAATTTCTGAGACATTAAATTCTCTTTCCTCGTTGGGCATTGTGTTCCAGGAACGAATGACGAAATTCTTTGCCACATCATCAATTGGATCGTTGTCTTTGTCTGTGAAAAAATGTATCATTTATTTGATTTTGATGTAAAAACAATAGTCATCAACCAATACAAACAGAGAGTGACACATTTCTGTATTCCATAGCATTGTAAAATGTTGAATTTGAGCTTGTATTAATTTAAAAAATAATAAAAATCCAAGGCTCTAAAATTAATACTTTTCAACGCACTCTTGTAAAAATCCTTCTTCTCTTCATTACTGGCCAGCACGTTCAAATAGACCCCTTCACTCTGTAGGCTCAACATTTCCTTCATCTGATCGCCATCAACAATGTCCAAAATTTCAGACAACTAAATAATCATCAGATGAACTTGAGTAAAATGGTAATAAGTGAATAGATCTCTTACATCAGAGTGGATGAGATCAAATTGAAAGCTTGCCACATATTGACTCACACCGTTCACTGTGGGTGGAAAGTTGTCTAGAAAGCCTTTGCAGGCTGTCAGGGAACCGTATACTGAGATGTACCATCTGGAAATTAATAATTAATTGAAAAATCAGAAGAGATTCAATTTTAATTAGATGAGCCTCCAACTTACAAATAACGATGTTCGTTTCTGTTCTTCCAATAATGCCCAAGGTAGTTCAAATGACTCAATAAATTGTTGAACAATGTTTCATTCAAGTCGATATGCGAGAGGTTATGGTAAAATCGCTGATTGTCACCCTGAGTCGGTTTTTCGATTTCATTTCTCGACATAGTTCTAACGTGCTCCTTCAACCATTGTAACATTTCACGCCAGCGTATTACCCGTAGGACAAGTATGCCGGTGGGGATTTTGCTGAAAGTAGAAATAACTGTCATTTTACAGTCTAATGAAAATCTTGATATGCACATTTAATAAGTCGTAACAGTGACTGATCTATAATACGATCAGAGGTCTCAGGTTGGAAGGCTGATAGCTGTACTGATGAGTTCTGATAGGAGGAAATACATTATCTATAGATTCCTCGCTTATCTTGTAAATCGATCCCAAGCTAATATTAACTCAAGTTTCAAAAGTATATCTTAGGAATATTGTAGTATGAGAACCCATAATTTAAATCATTCTCCAAAGATATCTCGAGAGGAAGAGTCAGATTTCCTACGTATACTTTTAAGTCTTAAGAATGACAGAGGAGTCGATAAACTCACATTGGAGAGTCCTGGTAGTCCTGTGATACCTTGATCAGGTCCTTGATGCAAGAATATGCCAGATAGTCGCTAGCCTCATGGTTGAGGGGGGAGGAGAGGAATTTCAAAAGGGATTGGACAACTTTGGAAGATCTTAAAATCTTGATATTCTCAATGACTCGATCATCAAAGTCCTCTCCGTCAATGTTGTAATCGGATTTCTTTATGGGCTTCTCATCACTCTGTGAGACACCGTTGAGAGACTAGAGAAAATATTATGAAAACTTTGAGTTTTATAATTATTGATATTTAGAAATGGGTTTGATTTCATTTTGTGAGCAAACTAACCGTCAAGAAATGTTTTTCTTCTCATTAGAAAAGTGGAGATTAAATAATTAATCTTTTGTGGTTTTTCGTTAGTTTCTTATTGTCAAACTAAGAAGATTTAATTTGAGCACAATTCTCATTTTTGCACTAGATAATTATTTCATTAAAATATGAAATACCGCGTTACTAGATTGTTGAGTCAAACTGGGGTTTGTACATCCTTTTCTAGAAAATGAGTTTCATTTTCGAGTCCAACTCTATTTGATTTCTCATGTGAGGTTATTATATGTAATGAGAGCAATTGAAAACCGAGTAATCTCATCTTGGGGAGGGACGAAAGCTAAAACAAACTCACACCATGTGAGGACTAATGGCTTACTTTAGGGGAGCATTTCTCTACACAACCAACTTGAGAGTGCTGCATCGTGAGTGGAACAACCTCACGGCCTGCATATAATGAGACTGAAGGATATTAACTTGAAAAAAACTTTGGAAAACGACTTTTGGATAAAGAAACTACAGATAATTTAAGTGTGTCTGCTTGATATTTTATCCTGCTTCAGTTAGATGAATTAGGATGGTAACTTATCTTATAAATGTTCATCAATAAATAATAGAAATTATCGAAAGGTGTCGCAATTTTAAAATATTCAAAAATCAAGCATTCAGAATACTATAGAAAGAACATACCAAAATCTTGGCCATAGCAATCTCTCCAGACGTGAACCTATCTGATGTGATGCACTCCTTCTCTTGGATCAACAAGTTGATTGAATTCTGATCAATGACTCTATACAAGACATTCCAGGAGCAATTTACCCCGGGCAGTATATCACAAATGAAACCGCCAGCAGAGCCGTTCGACTCCGAGCACAACTTGTGAACAATCCACATAAACGGACGATGAGGCGGGACTTTTGGATCCCTCAGCTGGCCCGATTGAGAAGCGTACAATTGCGTTGTTAAGAGACCGTAGTCCTCAACGTATTCCAGGTAAATGTCGGCCATATTTTTTGATATCGTGTCAGGATTATTCTTGCCTTGCTCTTCGCCCGTACCTATCATCAAGAGTGACATTAAGGACCGGCTTATGCCGCCCTTGAGACGATGGAGGGAACTTGTCGTGTGTGAAATCCTATCGAGTTCATCATCGTCATCAGAGCGCTGCCTTACTGAACACTTTGGCCGATAGATTGTATGAAGTAGAATCTTGAGTAAAATTAAATATTTTATTTTTATAATCTGTATTTTCTATAATTAACAAAAATCCACTTAGATAAGATCATATAAAACTATTTTCTATGAAGTTTCTTATGTAAGAATAGATCGCGTATATTTATTTTTAGAAATAAAGATCTTTTCAACACTACTTTAGTAAATGGTACTCACATTAAATGTCTTTAGTTTAGAATTAATTGACTCATGCAATGTCCCGATCATCTTGCCAATATTGATAATCTGAAAGCAATCAGCAATGGCCATTTTATCGAGGCAATATTCCACTTCAAAGCATAAATCCAGCAAATTCAGACCGTTGAGCCAAACAATCTGTTCATTAGTACTACACAACAGGTTCAATAGATTATCAATGAACCAGAAAACGCTAATTTTCCAATCTGACCATGAGACCGACTCTCGGTTGTATAGAAAAATCTTCCTATGCTCATTCAGCACCACGGAAAGTTCCGATTGTGTAGTCTGATTCTTCAGCAATATTCCAAGGCAGTCGACGAAACCTTTCGAGTCAGTGCCTTCGGTTAAGAGGAGTTTATTCGTTAGATTACTGAAGCTGCCGATTAAACCTTCAAAGTAGAAATGTATGCCAATCTTTCTGGTTGTGTCCTTACCCAGGAAGTTGGAGATGATTCCATAGCAGACTTTGGGCAGGGTGAAGGTCATACGCTTCTTGGAAAAGTTTTCGTTGAATTGATAAAACAATTTTATAAAGTTGTCCTTTGAACCCTCTTGTACGTTGAACACTGAAGAGATTTCCTCTAGCGTGTCTAGGGGAAGACTCTGAATGCTCTTTGGTTGTAGAGTTAGGATGAGTTGAAAGAGTCTTTCGTGGATTTTGTCAGTGCTGAACCAATTTTTCATCTGGGGGTTATAGTAAAATGAATCGGTAATCATTTGATTTTTCGGTATTGCCTCATGCCCGAGAATGTATTTGAAGCTCGAAGAGAGGATTAGGTCTCCAGTAGCTGTCGTCATTGTGTAGATTGAGTCGACAATCTAAAGAGATGAGATAAATTAAAATAGTGCTTAATTCCTCTAAGCTCTAGACCTGTCCCGATACGATGAGTTTGAGATCATCTACTTATTTGATTGGTTAATGCCAATCAGCCCAATAATATCGAGTAGAATATTTAGACTCGAGAGAGTATTTGAGAAAGAGTTGATCCGTTTTCACTGAACTAACGGATATAAGCCCCCATTTCCAGAACTATGGTTAAGACCCGAAATAGCTAATTGGTCAACTGAAATTAGCAAATAAAAAAGAAGAATAGTTTTATGGAATTGAAGACTTTTATTGGTTACTAAGAAAACCAAAAATCTAGGACAGAAAATCTTTCCGTTAAGAGGGTTCGGCCAAAAGTCGATAAATCTGAATATTGAATTCTTTTAATCGGACAGATCTAAACTGACTTTTCCTCAAGTTTGATCAATCAAGAAAAAATATATACAACCACTTTTGGGAATTACCTGGCTCATTCCGGAAATGATTGGCTCTATGGTGCTCTTCAGAACCAACTTTGAGTTGTGATGTTGATTGAATAGAATGATGCACAGAAGGTTCAAACCGTGCCGCTCCGATTCGATAAAGTTATTTATAATCTATAAAATTGGTAAATTATGCGAGGAAATTCATCTAAGCACAAATATCTTGAGGTCGAAAGCAGGTTCGATTGAAATGTAGATAAAGATACTACGTAATATGTAAATAGAAATATATAAACTCCTCCCTGACCGTTAATATTCCCGTAGATACAAAGCCCTATCGGGAAATCCAACTCACATTAAAATCGAAAACCTTGAGCAGGTAGCATCCGACCTTATAAAAAATATCGTTCTTATGACTAGGACATCCGCACTCATCAGATGGCGTGACACTCTTTGTAGCTAGACATTTGATGACCTCTGTTAGGTGGGCTACGTCGATTCCATTCTGAGAGAAATCCGTGGTCTTGAGTGCAACGGGCTTCTTGAGAGTCTTGTCGTTTTTCCATTTTATCAGGAGATTGGTTAAAATCATTCGAAATATCTTCTCGTTCAGCCATTCAGTCTGGTTAAGGCACCATGGCATTTGGATTGTTAAGGAGAGTATCTTGAAATGAAGGTATATTAGTTGATACTTGGCGTGTATCTCTCTATAACGAAATGGCCCCAGTCAAGCCTTTTTTGTTAGCTTATTTTTGCAAACCTTTTACTTTTACAAGAAAAATTGCCGAGTGATCCCCTAAATTTGATTCCTGTGAAGAAATTGGTCTCGGATCTTCGGAAAGCTGAAGATATAGAGCCTCTCAGTTCATATGCACAAACGACCGGTACAATCGAGAATGCTGAATGGATAGATTCTCAAATCAGCTCAAATTTTACAGTATAAATCTAATTTAATTCTGAAAGCATTATTGTGAACCTTATTTTTAAACATATCCAAAGAAGGAGAAAATTCCCGAAAAATGCAGAGCTCTTTCATAATTTTGATCAGATTATTTCATTTTCAGAAATTTGCCTATTTTAACTCTTCAAATTTTACAAAAATATTTAATGCTAAATAGGGCATTCTAGGATGCACATTGTATACTTACCTTGTTTGCTGACGAGAATGGAATCTCTTCGTGTTGAGGAAAATAGTCAATAAAGGCTTCAATAAAATATGGCAAGACAACTTGAGGATGTGCAAAAGATAGGGATATTATCTTCCTTTCAGCCCATTGGGCGGCTTGATGAATTTTCTGGGAAAAGTTCCGATAGAGTGACTTTTTATCTGGCAGATTACACAAATAGATCTAGTAAAAGTTGAATTTTGTTAATTCTAATACAAGAGGATTTAGATTTTGTGAACAATATCATGACCAAGGTTCATCATGTGTTATTCTGAAATTATAATCTACCTGACTCAAAAAGCAACTCTTCAAGCTAAGATTATCTAGTTTTTGTTTTATCTCAATGGTGACTCCAATATCATGAGTAGCGAAATTTGTAGAATAAGAAGTAGTACTATAAGTGGTAGAATGTGTAAATTCATTCAATGGATCAGCTCACGTTGATAAGCCATTTCAGCAGAGACCTTATGAGGAGAACCTCCTTGTACGGTAGTCTAAAAGAAATATCTTGTTCTATCGCCGATATAGAGAGATGACGACATTCCGAAATGGCTATCGACACAAGGAGGTTGCCGAATTCATGCATTTCAATACTCGAGTCATTCATCTTTACAAAGAGATCGTAAACTGGAAAGTCGGAGAGATCATAAGCACCATTTGTGAGATCTTCCTCCTTTCCAACCTCAAGGAAGAGGCCGATAATCTTGTTGTAAAACTTGACTTTGGAACTTGTTTGAATGATGTTAAACTTTGTCATGCCCGGGAGGACATATTTGATAATTAGCTTTTTGAAGTCGTTGCGTAATATTCTTGGGGTTGCACAATTGTGATCCACAATGAGACTAAAGATCTTCTCCACACACTCGGTCCATTGTGAGATCAGGATCGAGTCTAGGGATATTTCAGACTTTTCTGTTACTCTGAGGGACTCGAGGATTACGTTGCTGCTTCTGCGCAAGATTGGGGACATTCTTGCGTCTAGGACTCTTTTTATTAGTCTAAATTTTTAAAAGGCCGGCGTTATATAAAGTTAATCACAATTCAAAAAGATAACTCCTTTAAAATTTACGAAGAAATCATAATCCTCAAATGTTCTCGAAATCTGAGCTACCGGATGAAAGATTTTTAACCTGGCATATAATTCGATGAGCAATCTATAAAAGGATAAAAAAAGTACAACTTCGAATGTGAATTATAAAAGTTATAGCAGTTTCTAGATTTAATAAAATTCAAATTATTTTCGCGCGAAAATTTCAAACAGCTGTATTTTCGAAACCTAAGATTATCGAGGTGCGAAAGTGAATTCATTCGAAAGACTAACATTTCCTTAGTTAGTTGGTAGTTCGAATTTTCCTATCACTCTTTCTGTTGGTGTTATGAAACAATGATTTTACTGTGGGCCTAGGAGGGTTAAAGAAGTTTGCTAGGAATAGATCCTGGACAAAGAACCATTGAAGTCCTCTCAAGTTTCTCTGTATCAGAACAAGGTCCTACCCTGCTTCTAGAGGGATTGTAAACACATGATTTTTTATGAGATCCTCGGAAATGGGAAAACAATCAACTGAGATTTTTAGCCAATTCAGGGAGTGTTCTATTTCAATAAAAGATCTGTTTGTCTTGGGTCATTGGAATAAATCTAAAGGACAACTGTGTTTAAGAACCGTCTCAGAAAAAATTCTCAATGACAGTGAGGAGGCTCAAAATTGGAAAAAATAATTAGTCAAAAGTGAGATAACTCTCCGAAAACCCTAGTACAGTGTAATTCTGAATATGACTTTTCGAGTTCTTTAACGAAATATTGTATTTTTACACAATAAAAGTACAAAACACTACCCAATAAGAAGTGTGTAATACTCAAGAAAGAATAAGAAAAACGAGTGTGTATGACCCCCTTTAAATTCTAGGGACTCACACCAAGAGATGGGCATTAAACTTGAAGACCTTCCTCCAGCTCACAGTGAACTGTTCAATTTCCTCCACAGAGCCCTCAGGAAAATCCCTATTGTTCATTGACGAGAGCATCATTGTCATTAATTGACTGGAGAAGGAGAATAACGGTAAGAGGCCGTTGCCGTTCTCATCAACTGGCACTATCGATTGAGGGGGAGGGAGGAGGAATTCGAAAATAGTTTTGACATTAATTTGCTTAAGAGTCATGAAAAGGTCCAGAGGGTGGATATTATCGAGCTTCTCACTCTGTACATGGTCAGGCCTAGAAAAGAACAGTGATGAGCTTAATTTCGAGAGAGAGATACGAAAATCAGTATTTTTAATTGTTGAAATAATTAGCATAGGTAATTTGGCAGAAGCGTTGGAAATTACCTGACGTATCTGTAATATAATTTGAAAATATCAAAATAATACTCTTGGATCTAAAGATATTTTAAAATGAGAACGGGGTCATATCCGTGGTTCATAGATGAAATTCAAGATAAGTACCAGCTCTTGAAAGATGACCACTCACAGACTTTAGAAAGAGGTGGTTTATCAAAAAGACAAAACTTTGATGAAAATCTTCATTGAACAAATTTGTTCTTTTGTACACAAGAACCAACTTCTAATCAACGTGAGAATCAGAGCTATAATTGAAGACGTGTATATCGGTCGTGATAACTAAATTATTTTGTATGTCTGACAAGTTAGTGTACTACATTCAAGAATGAGTCGTTCGTGGGGAGGAGAGGCTTCAAAGCTAAATTGCAAACTTTCAACTTGTAAATTAACGATTACATAAAAATACCAATAAAAGTCTAGAGTCATTATAATAGCTCACATTTCATCCAAGGACGTGACTTGAGGCTTAAATGTCTCCTCTTTAATGTTATAGGAGTCGCTAACATCACTATCTCCACCCTCATCAACGACTGTCCAGGAGAATTGCTTATTTTCATTCGCACTCTGGGAAATAATAGACTCTTTGGTCTCAAATATCTCCCTTACAAGGCTCTGATCGGTGGAGAGACCACGTAAGAGATAGTCGCGTCCTCTAAAAGGGTGATTAGATATATCATTTTTAAAATAATATATAGAGATTATTGATCAGTAGGGCGACCAAATGCATATTTTTATTATTTGATATTCTTAAAGAGTAGGTGTTAAAACAGATGTTAAGATAATATGCATTATTCGCATATTTTTGCATATTTAAAAAATTTATGCATTAATTATCCTATTATCTTTATTAAGAATATACAATTCTTACCAAACGATAATTCGTTTATTTATAGGGATTATTCACAATTGATTTTCATTGGATCTTTTTACTCATAGATCCTAAGCTACTGATATTTATTCTTTTATTAGTTAAAGGACGCTCGATGTATTATCAAGCTGTCCATGTCCAAAAAATATGCCCTTGGAATGTCTTGATGACCATTCCAAATTGAGTAGCATGAACTCAACCGGCCACAACGGCCCGAGCCCTTTTATTGATTAATAAAGAAAGAGGAAAGACTAGATGAATTGTATTAACAATATGGCATTTAAACTGTTGAAATTTTGTAAGACAAATTGTGTATGTATAGGTTATTAATTTTATAAACATTTGCAAGTGGTTACTAATATAATTAGACAATTATAGAAACCAGAATCGCTAATTTTAAAACATCCCTCACTTTAATTACTAACGAGTAGTTACTCACTTTGTTAGAGAATTTGACACTTTGAACATCACCAAGGCTAGCTGTACAGTTTGTGAGGTGAGAAAAGTATTCAAATCATGTTTACATTCATTTTTGAATAAATCCATCAAATTGCCTGGATAGAATGATTCAGATTGATAAATGGGTCTGATCAGATTCGATATTATATCATGATTTCTTGAGCGTATTATTGATCTCGGGAGTCTTACGAGTTGTAAGAGAATTCGTGTCTTTTCCTGCCAAGAGGCCTCTTCGATGATAGACTTGGCCTATTGAGATAACAATGATTAATCATGCCAAAATACTTTTGTTAACACACAATCCTTTGACAAAAAACTGTGTCATATCATAGTTTATTTATTTAAGATCATGAAAGATGAAAAAAAATTAAATAAAAATTATCCTGACAGGTTGGACATTTTTCCAAGAATATGAGTTTCATAGCCCCCTTGTTCTTCACATGAATCGAACCCACACCATTTAAGAAATCACATTTAAGACTTGAGACTCATTGCCTATTCAAAATCCTTCACTGACTACCCTGCTGGCCTCATGTGATCGATATTCAAGCTCAAATCCAATGAGGTTCCCAATTTTAACTATCTTCTGATTTTGCCAATAAAAGGTAACAATTACACTGCAAAGATGAAATCATTGCGCCTCCTTCAAGTCTAATTACTGAAAATAAATCAATATTGAAGAAGATGGAACTTACAATGAGTATCGTCCAGTCGAGAATGCGGTTAAAAAAGAAGCTGTAAACGTCGAATTTATGCAACAGATATTGCATCCTCTTCAGGTCAGTAACCTTGCAATAAGTCCGCATAGCGGAGAACAGCACATCGGATACTCTTTGCAAATTTTCCATATCTAAAGGTAGATTCGTCATTCAAAAGTCCCATATCAACAGTTCCCCCCGAATCTTATATTATAGTACAGTAATTGCAATAATTAGGTCTACCGGGCAGAAAAATTTCTCTCCAAAACTGACGGGAAAATAATATTCATTGAATAATAAAATGATGTTTGGTGGCTCTTTATTGGATGGGCCAACGAAAACAAACCTCTTTTCTGAATTGTCTCCAAAATGATTGATTCAATTTCAATCCTAATAATATTGATCTGAGTGACGAGATTCGGTGAGTCTTCCCACAAGGACTTTTGATTATTCTTCATATCGAGAATGATGTTATCAAAGAGACTGTCATTCATTATCGCCTGATGATACTCATACTCCAGGCAGACCTTCCTCTTGTCCATGCAATACTCCTCTTTGACGCCCTTCAGGGTGTTTATCATCCAGATCTCTCGGATTGACTTTTCATCAAAGTGATTATTTTTGTTGACTAATTCGAATAGCTTATAGACGTCCATGAGAAGTTTGTGATAGTCATTGATGAGGACCAGTAACTTGTCATCTCCATTATCGTTGTTGAATTGAGAATAGGACTCCTCGAATTATAAATTATTACAAGAAATTATTTGGTTTCCAAAATTTCTTTTTGATAAAAACGTTTGTTTAAAATTTACCAAAAAAATAGATTTAAACTTACGCCTGTGATTTCGTTTGACTATTCTTGATAAAGTGTTGCCTTTATACTGTAATAATATTACAGTGTAATATTCTTTTCTTGTGAGAAAAATGCTCATTATATGCAATATTTTTAAAATCAAACATAATTTAATCAGAAGCCTTTTAATTAATTGGCAGCTTAAAATTCAGTATAGACAAAATAATTTTTTATAACTTGCCTTGGATTATCTGCTTATGCCGTAGATAGAAGATTTATCTATTTCGTTAAAATTCACTAAATCATTTCTTTGATTTCGCTCTGAAAAAAACCTATAAACGTGTAGGTTATATCGGAATTTTTAAAATATTTTTTCGACTGAGTAGTATGACTATTAATGCCAACTTCCAATGAAAATTGAAGTCATGATAGTGAACAGGTTTAAATCCTGCATAAGAAAATCGTACTTAATATCAGAAAGTGCGCTAATTTACAGGGAATTAATAATAGTAATCAATTTTAAAATAAATTATTTGAGAATGATTACCTGTAAAAACTTTTCTTCAAGTTCGACGAATTTATCTAGCATTTCTAGGTAGCAGAAATTGACAAGCTCAAAGTCTTTATATCCATTGAGGAGTTTAATCTCTTCGAATATTTTCCTTTCAACAGTTTCTGGTTGATGAACCTCGATTTCTGGTTCTCTAGGAATTTCGACTGGACAGGAGGGTTTATCCTCAATAGCCTTTTCTTCATAATTCAAGGGGAAAGATGGTATTTCAATGGTCTCTAATTGTGATATCAGTTCGGATTCCTATAGTAAAGACGTTAAAGCGTACTTTTAAGTGTGGTTTCTTCTCCCGAACTAATTCCATATTTTTATACTGTGCGGTCAAAAATCAGGTGATCATTATTAAAAAGTAATTTTGAAATGTTCGTTTTATTCAGTCTTGTTAATAGCTTTTGATCTTGGCGGAATTTTGAATTGTATCTAAAGGTAAACTTTATTTTATTAAAATTAACTGATAAATTCACAATTTTATTTACTGATTAATAATTTTTAAAGTTTGTCTAATCATGTCAAGTAATAATAATAATACTCGTGAGTGTGTTCCTTATTGAATGAGCATGTTATGAGATGAATTATTGCATAAATTCCTTTTTAATGTAATCTACATTCATTATAATTAAACTATTCAATAATTTAAACCTTTCAATCCATCTTTAGTAACGACGCCACTACACTGTGATACATCTCTATCTTCAATTAGTCCAGCTAAATCTCTCAATACAGTCTCACCAATAGAAAAGGTAATTCAACCCATTCAAAAATCCAACTAACCCTCGCCTTGGGCATTTCTTAAATTCTACTCTGTATGATCTACCCTATATCAATTCAAAAAGAGTAGTTGACATAGGATTCAACAAAGAATTCTTTCAAAATGGAAGTGTTTATTATTCTAATTTATAGTCAAAGTAAGGATTTAGTTAGTATTTGATACATTTTCTACAATAAAGAGACAACACTATTAATTTTATTTTACTGGATAAGAAATCGATAAAAAGAATGTAATCAGAATTCTTCCATTCCGGAGGGGGAAATCTGTAAAGGTAATCCCTAGTTAAAAACAACTAAAGAGATATCCTAGGTTTCTTATTTCATCTAGAGAATTATGAAATGAGTAAACTCTAAATACATTTATCTATCAGCTATTAGAAACGATGGATGAAGATCTTGTCAAGCTAACTGAAACGATGAAGCACCGAGGAAGGACCGGCCAAAAGCCCCTCTTCAAGGAGACCGGTTCAGAGTACAATATGCCCAAGTTCCCGATTGAACGCAGAGAAATGCAACAGCATATTCAAGAATACAAGCAGAATCATACAGAAGACTTTAATAAGGCCGGCGATGCCCTCCTCTTGGGTAGTAGTCAGCGTCATCCTTCCGGGAATGATTCCTCATTTTGGACTAACCTCGTCAGAGACGACAAGAATTGGGATGAAGCCATTCAGGACTCCAAGCAGAACGTGATGCACGAATTGATGTCAAAGTATCATCAAGTTAAGCCCGGCTATACTCTCCCACAAAAGGAAATAAATGAGACACTCCTTGAGAAGAAGAGCTTTGTGAGACCGGATCCTGAAAAGTTGACCCCTGTCGACTTTCAGCGTGTTCAAATTAGTGAAATTGATAGTCTCGGTGTGAGTGTTGGTTTAAACAAGTCAAATATTTTCTAATCAGGGAGAATATTGTCATTTATTTTCTATAAAAGCGACATCTTACTTGAATTTTCATTCGACTACCCTTCAAGTTATAGGGATGAGATTTTCAATTAATTGTAGGAAAAAAGTATTTGTCAAAATTGTCCTATCAAAATCAACTCAAAAATTTCCTTTCAAAAAGGAGAGTATACACCTAAATATAGAGAGGGAATTTCATTCTATTTCATGGATACTTTCTTCAAGGTGCCTATGGATGAGCTGGTCGAGACCAGTGAGGCGATTGTCAAGGCCTTGTTAATACGTAGGAAGTACATGAACATTAGCTTCCAACAGTTTTACACTACGACCGCTCGCTACCTGGATATTTTGCAATCTGACAATATCGACTTTAACAAAATTATTGAAGATGAAGATATCTACTTCAAGTCACACAAACCAGATGAAAGTGAGTCCTAATTGGTTCAAGTCCAAGTGAATTGTGGACAAATAAGGGTCGATCTAAGAGTTTGAACGGATGAATGTTGGGCTTTTTGAAAAGGAACCAGTGTGGAAAAAATTAACATGTGTGGACTCGAGAAGGTATAAAATGTGTTGAATGAATGTACATTGTACATTCCCAAATTTCTATAAAAATGACATCTGCGAAATTGAAAAATGTCATTTCATTATGAATCATTAAAGGTTAATAACATTTTAAGTATATTTTTTATGAACGAATTCTTCAATAATTGATGATTTAAGCGTCAGAAAAATCAATTGAGACAGATGTGTTAAATATTTTAGCATCGATAATCTTTATCAAGACTCCTCAATACAGAATTAGATGAAAATAAATCAGAGAACTTGTCTTGGCGTAGTTTTCTGTACAATTTCTGACTTTTAAGTAACCTAGACAATCTTGTTTTCTCAACCTTCTTTACCTCATGTTCTTGAATGGTTGCCTTAATTGGCTTCTCCTCTCTTGTGGTGTTCTCTTGTAATGCAAAGCTTTAGAGCTGCATTTTCTAAAGAAGTTCGGCGATCGATTCAATTCTTCTTGCTTTTAAACTTGGCTCAAAAAAATGTTCAATGCGTGATTCATCATGAAATTGACAATTTAAAAAGCGTGATATACAAAATTCAATGGAATGTGTAAAATATAAGACAAAAAACTGTTCAATTTTAGTTTCTTTCAACTGTTTTTTCAAATGCCAAAAGAGTCAAGAAAATTAACGAATTCTAACAGAATCTGTCAACACTTTAACTAGTCAATAAAACAATCATCATTTAGAACTTGGGCCTATTTCTATTCTTGTCTATCATGCAGTATGCACAATCTGAGAAATTAGATGAATTTATTCAAAAAAATCTAAACGAGGCAATTCTCTCTTATTATTCAACTGCGCAATTGAGGATTAACCGCTACACTCGTACGTAATCTCCATAGACATTTTCCTCTCCATCCAGAACTATTCTTGTGTCTGAGCAATGTGTCAGGATGGAAATCTTCTTACGACAAACTAATAAAATCGATCTCTCTAATTATAGAATTCCCAGAGACTTGACTCTGTCTGTGAATTTATTATTAACAGAATTAATTTCAGTTGAGCAAGAAAATGGTTCCTTGTAATAAATGAACTTTTGAGTGAAGAAGCGAAAAAACTCCAAAAATCTTTCTACGCATCACATTTGAACGAAGGCAAGCTACTCTGGATCAATAATTTGTATATCTTTGTGATCTCATTTAAATCGATTACAATATCTTCTTGCTATCTATACCTAGGGGACATTTTTGTCGGATTACATCAAGTTTATTGTTATAAATTTCAACTGTGAGGTTGATTACCCTTGTTTAACTGGGTCATAACACAAATATATGAAAGCTTCTTGAATCCGATTTACTATAGTCAGTATGTTTTGTGAGAGATGGGAGTAATATTTGGAAACTACATGAACAATTCTATCCTTTAGAAGAGATGTTCTCAA
>JJOG01001932.1:0-53741 GCA_000715275.1 Gyrodactylus salaris
AATTAGCATTCAGTCTAATGAAGCCTGAAAGCAATTTGAATTCATCTTTGTCTGAACCGTCTACTATCTCGTAAGAAACCCAAAAAGAATTTGCAAGTCTGGCAAAAGATGCCCTATTTGTCCAAAGAAAAGCGACAGAAAAGGATACAAAATGTGTATCAAATGTGAAAAGTACCCTTGTGCTATTCATTATGATGTTATATGTAATACTTGTCAATAATATTTACATAAATAATGTTTTCCTTTTAATCTTATCTTATGAAAATAGAAATGAGTGGTTTTCCACCCGGACTTATCATAGTTGCGATTTCTGGACGAAGGGTTAAATAACATTATATTGATTTATTTTGGTAATTCTACTTATGATTTCATGAGGAACGAAATCCTTATTTATCAATTGAAATCAAAAAAAACTTTTTATCCAATACTTCTTCTATGTTTGTGAACGTGAGCTTTAAATTTATTGAATTCTTGATCGAGTAATATCCCTCCGTTGATTAGATTTCTTGCATTTGAAGAATTTGACAATGGAGATTGGTAAATTGTTTCCTTTTTCTTTCGATTTGAAAGATGGTTCTGGTTTTATTAGCACAGGTAAAGTATGATGTTCATTCACCAATAATAAATTAAAATTTGCATTTATATGGTTTTAGATTTTGAATGGCCAATGAAAAACGGTTATTTAGTACACGTGGACCCAAGAAAACGTTCTCTCCACTAATTCAATGCATATCTCCTGCCCCCATATCTCCCATTTTGTAATTTGTTAAGGTGTGTGATAAAGGCACATTTTGTCTATGATTAGATCAGAATTATGATATTTTCATTTTTGAGATGTAATAAAAATCCAGCTGTATCATGTTTAGTGTTACATAAGTGAATGAATTAGTCACAAATTTTTTGATGCAGAAGGTAATTCTGTGTAATAAAGGGCTAGAGAAAAAATGCAAGCAGTTTTTACTCCAAAAAAAAGGTATAAAACCTCGTGTATGTTTAAATGTGGCTTCTGTGAAGTAATTCATTATTATTAATTTTAATTCATTATTGGTGAATGAACACCATATTTCACCTGTACCATGGAGACGGTTTGCTTCTCGCTACGACTTAGTTTAGTGCGGTTCATTTTAAAGTTAATTCTAAATTTAATTCCTTTTGGCCTGATACTTACTGACCATATGATTCAATAGGATTTCAATTGATAAAGAAGACTTTTATTCCTAATGAATTCATAAGGAATTGTAAGAAGATTATGATTCAATGAATCATTCAATTGAATTTTAATTAAATCTTCAAGTCTAAAAAAAATTACTCAAATTGCAATCATAAAATAGGTCGATAATAGTATGCGACGCAAAAGTTTTAAAAGATTTTGGATTTTCTTACACTCGTTAAGTAAGTACTGATATACTAGTGAATTGTTTTCAATCTCGACATTTGATGAAATTGTTTATTAGGGCGCGCAAAAAGCATATTTAGCATATTTTGACATGTTGTTTCTTATATCAAGCTGATGATAAATAACTTTTTTTAAATGCTCAAGAAAAACATATTTAGCATATTTACCGTTAAAAAGCATATAGCATATTATTGAGAATGTTAAGATAAATGAAGCTTTTCAGAGTTTTACAGTACTAATTAGCAAGAAAAGTGTACTAATTCCTTTTTTTGAAATGAATTGACAACATAATAACTGTGGGTTTTTTTCATACGAACAGTTAAAGTGAGATAAATTTTTGTTCTACGCCGCAATTTTAATCAAAATAAATAAGTTTCCTCTATTTTATTGAAGAGGCTTCTCATTTTAATTTGTATGACGCGATATAGATTATAATTTTAAACATTTTTTGAGCATATTTCAAAAAAGAATATTATTTCCAAGATATGCTCAAAATAAAGCATATTTTCTGGGCGCTCTAGTTATAACCAACGTGAGGTTGGAGAGACTTTTCATATTTAGGTAACAATTCTTCATTAAAGCGTACGAATAGTCTTTCGTGATTATTTGGGGTTGATAAACAACCCTTTCCTATGTTTGTAGGAAATTCTCTATGGGAAAGTTTGGTTTTTCCTCGGTCGTGAGATTCCCCAAAAACTATATTCATTCTAAAAATATTGCATTTTCAGGAATAATAAGTAACTAACGAAGTTCTGGCAAAAATTAAAAATAGGAACGTTCTTATGAACGTATAGCTTTGTTAATAAGTTCTTAATAATCCCTTTTGCATCTGAGTGATGGTACGAAATATAATCACAAATCAAGGTCCAAGGGAATCCAAAAAATAGCATAGTTATTGGCCTGTATATTACATTTGGAACGTACTTGGTTGTTCTATTCTGGCCCTACCTAAAATAGAAACATTAACTTTCAGAGTGACGTGATTAGAAAAAAACATATTCAAACTGAGAAACTATGTATTCTCCAAGAGTATAAAAAATAAAATTTATAACATACATTCTTCAAGAAAACCTTCAACTGATTTACAAATAGAATATTAGCATTGAGATTATTTACATGCAAATACTTTAAATTTCACGGTAAAGCTTAAGGAATGAATTAAGATAAGAAAAATATTCCAAGTATTGATCCTGTTCATCCTATATTCATGCTCAAGGTAACATAATTTATGAGAGTCTAATTCACGTAACTTTTCAACTTTAAAAATATCGAGCTAGCCCGATATACAATAAGTGTTCCTATCTTCGTCAAATTTCTACTTGAAAAAAAGACTTAAACACATGAATCGTTCGTATGAATTGTTTTCTGGTTAATAATAAACAAGTTTGAGACTCACCTTCCAAGCGTTGAGCATCAGCATGTGTCCCAGCTTAATTGGAATTAACTGATTAGAATAATTTTTGCGGCTTATTTATAAGATTTTTAAATTGCATGTTTAACGCAGCGGCCTACGACACATAGTCTGATTGAATATAAATTAATTCAAGTCCCAGATAATGTCTAGACAATGTTGCCTCGGAAATATAACTTTACATTTTCAAGAAAATAACTTTAATGTTAACTCACCTTCTTCCTCGAATCTTAATAAGTTGAATATTCGCAAATATTAATCAATATGAGCAAGATCCTGAAAATATCAAGTTTCCCTACTTAATGGAATCTCTGAAGATAAATTCGCTATTTTATTAAAATATTTAATGAAGGTCAGTCCATGAGGCCCTCAACAAGTTAATGAATAAATTAAAGAAAATATTTCTCATTAACCTAAAGGTGTATGCTAAGCTTCTATTTCATGTAAATAAAGAAGAGCAACTGAACAGATAAACTCGAAATGTGCACAGCTTATAATAGCCATTTTATGCTTTCGCAACAAGCATGCTCAAGGTTTCAAGGTGTCAATTTGTTAATAAAGATTTAAAAACTTTCCCTTTTTATTTCAATTAATAACTTGAAATATTGTAAGAGCTATTCCTAGACATGTAGTTTAGGGCGAACGCTATAACCACTGGGCTACCGAATTGCCACACTCCAAGTCAGATTTTTTAATTTTTTACTCTTACTTAATATAGCAATTCTTTTACGATTTTTCAGTGTTTTCCGATTTATCTTTTATGTTTATGAATTTATTAGACTAAAATCATTATATAGATTTTAAAGTTGACACTAAAGAGAAAATTAACCTTCAATACCATTCATAGGAGACGTTTCCTTTAGCATTTTGAAGAATAAGCTTTATAAACTTGCTGACTCTGTGTTTCCCGGTAAGACTCTATGTTTAATACAAAAAACGAATAGACTCTTTAATGCTCGATTTATGTGTCCATAAAGAAATGGCTAATAAATTAGGCATAAAAGGGCACAAGGTGGAAACCAAACGGAGAAACCTCGAACGAATACGCCAATTCTCGAGGAGGACAACAATGCCCCCTCCTCAATTTGCCTTACACAAATAACACCAAACAAAGAGCCTGACCCATCCTAGCTAATCACAAATGAAACAAAAATCAATTCTCCCTTATTCACCCCTACACAAATGGTTGCTCTGGATTCAAAAAATGCTAACGTGAAAACCCCAACAAAATCAATCGTAATCGAATCCAAACCATTGAAATTCAAAATCAGGACAATTACCTCAAAAATGTACAAAAATATGACTCCACCATAATTTGAAACAACAAATTAATTATGCAGTACATCGGATTAAAAATAAGGTTTAATCATTGGTTTAAAAATGAACTTTAAAATCTATATACTATTAGCCGATGTAAAAGTCTGATGAGAATCATCGAAAATAAAGCTTGTTCACTGTTATTGCTCTCTCTCCAAAAACCAATAATCATTTAATTAATGACTTGAAATATGGCAAGAACTATTCCTAGACATGTTTCGATCTATCGAGTCTCTTCAGTAGGTTTATGTTCACCGTTTAAGTCAGTTTTATATACAATATTTTGTTTTTTAATTTTTTCTTGTATGCTACTATAGACACCCCTTATTAGTATTATCAGAGTTTCCCCTGTGTAGATTTATTTGAAACCTAAATATTTTTGACAAAATTCGGCTCATCTCTCAAAATAAAATCATTATACTCACGCATATTCACCTAAAATTTATAATATTTTTTAAATAATTCATCTTATCTCTCTAACTCTAAGAGAAAGTTCTGCTTTAATCTTCAAACTTAGTGACTAGTGCTTGAAAAGTACCTTGGAATAGTTTCAAAAATACTGTTATTCGACTACGGTGAAATAATCATTTGGGAATCTGGATCAATGGCTAGTGCATTGGCTTGCCAATCTACCTCCCTATGGCATACTGAAGAATCCAAATAAGGATGAAACGTATATGTCTGGTCAGTGATGAAATTCTCTTTATCTGTATTTGCTTTATCTAAATAGTCTTATTTCCATAAAAACCTGACAAAAATCACCTGTCCTGATCTACTACTTGTTAGTAGGTAAAAACTTCCTACTTGAAAATTTTTATAAATAGTTGCATCACGACAAGAATGTGTTTGCCATTGTCGATGAATCAGAGTTCCGAGGAGCACGTTTTTCCCTAAGAATAATAGTCACAAATGAATGTGAAACTGGGGGAACTATTAATATTTTATTATATTCTGCATATTATTCGTAAGTCGCTTCAATCATAAATTATTTTGAATGAACTCAATTACGTTCGTTTAATGTGAATACTTTTATCGAGATAAATAACTGCGCTCATGTTGATAATTTATTTTGATTAAATTTATTTATTTGCCTGGTCTGTTTGATCTTTAGATAAATTACCTTATTTGGTAATTACTAATTACTCACCTTTGTTATTTTCTGCCATAATTGGAATTTGTAACCTCGAAGTTAATAACTGTTTCTTTATGCAACTTACTAGAGGGTTTTTAAAAACCCCTCCTGGTCGATAGATATTTATACTCATTCTCAATATGCGCAACATCTATTACATTTTCGAAAATTTAGAAATATTTTAAGAAAGACTTATTCCAATCAACAAAATAACCAAAAGTAGTTTTGATATGAAATCTGTTAGATTTTAGAAAAAAAAATTCAAAGAACTATGTAAATCTTATTTTATACGGTTGTTGATTCAATTATTAATTCATCAATATGAACAATTTGAGAGTCAGCTTTTCTATTCTAATATGGATTTCATGTCGAGTTCAAAGTTCGAATGTAGTTTGGTTTCAACATCTGCACTTTACTCGTCTGAATTATCTATTGGGAGAAGAAAATGATTCTAAGAATAAAGTAATTGCTTGAATTTTCTAAAGATCTCCTTTAAAAAAGGCAACTTTCCATATAAGCAAAAAAAATTACAAAAAAGCTAAGTAAAATGCTATGAATTTGTTTCTTTTAATATTATATAGGTGGCGAACATAATGAAGACTGAAGTAGTAAATTATCAGATGAACCCTTTCATAATTTCACAACCCATTTTTGAAAATTTCAAAAGTATATTTTTAGAGCTTAAATGTACTCAATTTAAAGACAAGATCACCTTAAAAAAAACAGGAGTGAGTCGATCGAAAAAAACCTTTCAAGATTGGGTTAACCTTCAGTTGTCTTCTTCACTAGGGAATTTGTGGGTTTTCGCAGTCACCAACGATTTTCTTTACATTAATCAGGGATTTAAAATCAGACAATTATTGGTTTGGACGAATGTCATAAGTTACAACTGTAAGATGTCTATTGACAATTGAATAAGAGTCTGTAATCTGCAGAACAGATTTTCTTCTGAACTCTATTATTTTCGATATTCCATTATCTTTTATTCTTTTTACAATTTATTTGATTGTGGGGTTGACCATAAAAATGTTGAGTGATCATAATACCTGTCATTGAGAAGAGCAAGCCTTTTTACAAAAATAAGCACTTTATTTCGGGCATAGTTTACAAGGTGTTACATGCCTTATACAGATTTTAAAAAGTGTACAATTTATTTTCGATTTGCTCTTCTCTTTGTAAATAGCTGTCAGGTTACAGGATAATTTTTATTGGTTGAGCAGGTAATCAGTGATTTAACTTGTCTTCCCCTTGTTGCCAATTGAGTGCCTCTGCTTTTTGCACTTTTGTTTTTTCACTGTATTCTCACTAATTACAGATTGTGTGCAAAACCTCTAGCCTAGGGTTTTAGATTTTGAATGGCCAATGAAAAACGGCTATTTAATACACGTGGACCCGAGAAAACGATCTCTCCACTAATTCAATGCATGTCCCCTGCCCCCATATCTCCCCATTTTGTAAATTTTTAAGGTGTGTGATAAAGGCACATTTTGTCTATGATTAGAATAGATTCATCATGTTGTCATTTGTCAGAGGTCAAATGTAATAAAAATCTCTGTGTATCATTTTCAGAGTTACATAAGTAAATGAATTAGTCACACCTTCTTTGGATGCAGAAGGTAATTTTGTGTAATAAATCATTCATTGGCCATTCAAAATCTAAAACCATATAAATGCAAATTTTAATTCATTATTGGTGAATGAACGGCATACTTTACCTGTAAAATTATTTTCCTAGTTTGCAGAGGATCAACAACTTACTATTTCAGATCTAATTAAGAGCTAATTTAAGAATTATCATGAACAATGAATAATTACACTCTTCTTTCGTTCCACCTTTCAAGTTCAGTATTATGTTATCAACTTACTGATATATCTTCGTTCTTTAATTTATGCACGAATGAAAATTAATGAAATAGAAGAATTCTTCCATAAATATATCTTGAGAACTATTTTTTTATTCTCAAATGAATAGTTTTGTCACAAATTTCTAATGCTGTTTGGTTAACAAACTCACTAGCTCTCGGCTGATCATTACTAATGAATTCTGAAAGCAAAGAGCCATTATATAACCATTGATCTCAATTCAGAAATACAAAGCTTTTCTTCACAATAAAAAGTTTAAATTGTTTTCAGTGTTATTATCACCTTGTATTGGAGGTTACCAGTGATTTTAGATCATAGATTCTCTTCTATTTTGAATTTTTACATAAGGTATGTTCTCAGAGAATTTGAGCGTTTAAATCTTGACCATTCGGACGATTGTGCATTCTCTGAGTAGTATTGCGCTGGTTATTCTGAAACTATTTGTTTATAAATTTATATTCCAAATTTTGTTAAATTTTCATAATGAGAAAAGGTGAAAATAAAGCTTGTTTTATTTCAACCTTATCTCCTTGAAACCAAATCATGTTTCATAATAAAAAACTGAATATTTTTGATGAAATTCGGCTCCTTTCTGCAAAAACTTTTAAGCTTTTACCGACAAGCACGATGGAAATTTGGTGCCAGAATAACGTAGAATAATCTCGTTTTTTATACAACAGGACCCTTTTGAAGGGATTATACGGAGTCTTGTGATGAAATCTTGAGAACCTATGGGTTGTAACCTCTGCCCCTCTTAAACAAAGTGACAATAACACTTATTTTCATAGTAATTGTTCTCTTACTTCAATCAATTTTTCCAAGGCCTTAGTAAAAAGTTAATGCCCATGTATTTTAGTTACTGCCAATAAATCAGCTAGCTGTAACATGTTATGCAAATGATAGAGTCATACTTCAGAGATATTCGCATCAAGAATCTAGAACTTTATTTTTCTGTGATGAAAGATACCTCTTTGATTGCATAGCTGTGTTTATGTTCATTCAGTATCTATAAATGAGCAGTTATTGACATTAGTGTATTAATATTTTTGAAAAGTCAAAGAAAATTGAATTACCAGAATCAAAACTCACGTCTGATATAGTTTCGACACTAACCTTTTTCACCAAATTATAAATAATTATAATTACATTTTCAAAAAACAATGGCATCTAAGTTTAAAAATAATAGAAAATAAGGGTAATACCAGTTTTTTCAAACACTAAAAAGTTTAAAATAAATTTAAACAATATTTACTTCATAAGTTCTATCGGCCTGATTTTATAAGCTGAGAGGTTGAATAAACATACGAAGAAGTGTCTTTTTGTTTGATTCATTTCGCGTACACAATTCTTGAGATGAGATAAACAGTGCAATTTAACTCACTATGTAGAGAGGCTAGAACAAGTACACAAGGATATTTTTATTGAAATTAGGCAAAGAAATGTCTCAAACAGCAAAATAATAATCTTATTTTGAAAGGTCGTTGGCTTAAGTGAAAATAGAGGAGGATCAGATGGAAGTTGCCAAGATATTTTTCGTGTAAGGCGTCCATTTCTCAGCTTCAGCTTTTACGCACAGGTCAATTCATGGGTTACCCAATGATTGAGTTTATTCATATATCCCAAGATTTTGTGTGTGGTTGAGATTTGCTCCAATAGAGCAACCAACCTCTTGGAAGATTTTTTTTCCGCGGGTCTTCCTATAAAATGTTTCTTAGAGCGCTGTTTTTTCGAGACTATGCCTTTCTGATTTGGGTGCATTTTGCAGGCTAAAAACTGCATTCCTAAATTTACTGAACAAGATTCGAATAGTTCTACGACAAATTTCTTTGGCCGCATTTAAAAATTTAGGCTTTGTGTTTATACTTCAACATTGAATAAAAGTTATTGAAAAGTCTTGTCAAAGTCTTTGACTTATTATAAAAAGTTATTATTTGCCTTTCTAATGAGGTATTACTCGATATCGGGGAAGAATAATAAGTGGGTGAAAAATAACATGCAAAATAGACATTTAAAAAAACGCAGTAGCTTTATGAATGACCAAATACCTAAGAAACATATTATTGTCATATAAACTTATAAGCATGACATATACAAGTATTTCTCACTTGTAATTTGGTCATTGAATCGCTTGCCTTTAAAGAAGTCATTATTATAAGATATCAATTATAAGTCAAGCTCAAATTATTTATAATTTCCTCACCTTTCTGAAGTCTTCAGAACTCTAAGATCAAAAAATATATTTTACCTGTCATCCCTAAAAGTGCATATATTTGAGTTTTACTCTCAAAAACATGTACCCTCGCAAGTCGAAATAATCCATCCAATATTACTGGCTGTTTGTCCTATGAAATTAAATAATAATCTCGAATTCATTGAGTGTACAGACTCTTTCTTACAAACTGGGGCTTGAATCTCAAGGACAGTAGACTCTTATCTTCTAACTGCCTTTTACTCAGTCAATAAGATTGAATGCAAAATATCGACTTGAAAGAGAATACAACAATCGCATTGATCAGGGCACTTCAGAAACTAGGCCAAACTGAAAGAGAGTTTCAATATAGAGATTATGAATTTACAGTCTGATTTGATAATATACTAATTACTTTTGCTGAATGTCCTTTGATAAGCTAAACATTTAAATAATTATTTTTACTTCGAGTATTCATGAAAACGTGCACTTTTTTCTAAAATTAACACTTACATTTAAAAGGAACATAAACTCCTAAGAATGCATATCAAGGAGCTCATTTTACGCACTCTAACTAAACGTCCAAGCTAATCAGTTCAGATTTATCAATATCTTCTTACATCTTTCCCTTCTGCCGAACTAGTCTATAAAGTGTATTTTAAATATCCCATTTTGGTTGAGTAGTAAAATTCATCATTTGAGAGATAAAAGGGCTCACTTTGGAAATCCAAGATTCTTTTTCATAAGTTTTCATTAACTAGGTTCATAGAAATATGAGAATATGCTTACTCCACCAATCATGCTTTTGATTTTTTCAGGCTCAGTCCGAGGCGTCTAGAAACATTCAAAGAATTCAAATAGAGAATTCATAGCACGCATAATGATATTCTTATTAAATTGTTCTTGCTTACAACCTCTGACTTGTTCTCAACCTTTTTATTGAATAAAATCTTCAAAAGAATCATACAAAATCAATCATGTCCTATCGTCAAGATTATCATTGTTGAGAATTCTCACTTTTGGCTGTAAAATTTGAAAAAGCGCTACAACCGGGTAACATAATAAGTAGATTCAAATACAAGATTTGATCAAATGAAGGTTTAAACTTATTTATTCATCAATTAGATTACCAACTAACCCAATGTACTTTGCTTCTCTTAATTCAAATTTAAAAAACGAAAAATTTCTTACTCTAGTGAGTCTACTTAGCGTTTCTCTCTAGGGAATTAAAGAGTTTATAATTCATTTTGAAGATAATTAAATATATATTCACAATCCTTATTTTGATAAGCAAAACTGGTACTTTTGATCATTAGGCATGACTTTGTTGTTTTTTGACAAAACTTAATTTTTCTCAATTCTCTTGATCCCTCCACTTAAATGTACACCAATACTTTGAAGAAATATTAGGGTTTCCGTTCAACATCGAATTTGAAGAAAAGATGTTTGTTACACGTAACCCTAATGTATTATTTAGTTGGAACAGATGTCTAACAAGGAAATACGAAGAATTTTTACCTATTCCATATTGTTTTATAAGCAGAAAAGTTGTTTCTCAAGAAAGAATAAAATTATTGATCATGATTGAAAATTTTTAATGGAGAATTATGTGACAACTATCAAGATATAAAAATCTTACAAGAGTTTTCTAAAAGAACACAAATTTTATTCTTATCAGAGTTTCAAATATTTTGCCCGTTGATGTGAGCAAATCAATTCAACTAGGAGGTTTGGATTTATTAAAGGAAAATTCTCAAATTTCAAGACAATGAGGATATGAGTATACATCAGATTTTCTGCTCTTAATAATCCGGCCCGATATAAAAATCGATATGGAAAGTCTTATGAAATTTAAACTCGTACAACGAGTTACTCAAAGCTGTTGAATTCCTTTAAAAAGTGAGATTTTGGGGTTGGTCCCAGGTAGTTAATCATCTCTTGATTAGACTTTGTGTATAAGAGCGTCTAGTTATCATTCCGAAACAGTCTTCGTTGGAAATAGGATTCAGCGCACATTTGAATTCCGCGGATTAGGCTTTTTGTTGAGTACTGCGTGAAGGAGCCTGGCTTCTTTATTCTTTGATTTTGACTAGCTTATCTTGATTAACTATCTAAATATAAATTTCTATTGTCTACAAGAAATTATATTTATCAAAATCATTGATTGTATTTGAACACGTTTAAAATTGTAATATTTTTACTGTCAAAATTCATTCATAGTTTTCTCAACTATTCAAGTTGAACAAGATATATTTACTATATATTGAAAGATTATTCTGCTCAGATAGAAATAGTGGATTTAATTCAATGCAATTCAAATGTGCACTGATCTAAACGATGACTTTTTCTGAATGAAAACGGAAAGCTCTTATAATCTACATGAGATCTTAATCTTACTGTAAATCTCACAAATTATAATATTATCACACACTTTTTACTATTAACCCGGGTAAACTTCTTGGGACACTGGTGTTCAAGAAAAAGTTGAAACTACTTCGAGAGAAATGCATCCATAAAACTTAAAATTTATCACATTTTATAGAAAAAGGAATCATATTTTGATTGGTGTAATTAACTTCTCTTAATTATCTCTAGTTTTCAAAGTTTTGCTATTAACACAAATGCCATTTTAATCAACCAAATTTTAATTTTCCAAAATCTTAAAACCGATATAACTTGACATTAAGCATCCGAATTGCCCAACTTTTTTGATTCAAAGATGGTCATCCTAAGATTACTGCATAGTTAAAAATATTTCAAAATAATGCACTCTGAGAAAACTGAGTTGAACTCTTTTCTTAACTCAAAGAAATCTTCAAGCTAATATTGTTCTCGAATTTACCTAACTGAAGTAAAAATTGCTAAATGTTCAGTATTTATATACTTGTGTGTACCCGGGTTGAGGTGCGTATGTGTATCCTGAAAATTAAATTCAAATGGATCGTTATGGCTCGAACTAGTAAAAAATACAACCGTAAAAACATGATCACCCTTTTACTGTCAGTTCTTCCATCTTCCTTGCTCTATAAAGAAATAATTTAGTAGGTCCTAAAGAGTTATGTTTAGGGACACCGAAATGGTCCTCGAAATAAAAAACACAAGGATTTGCATCCTTTGTTAAAGCATAGCGTTGTATCTAAATTATTAGTTAAAGGCTTTATTTCTTGTTTGCGTTTATTGAGAGGGAGATAATATTAAAATACATTTATAACTCTTGAACCAAGAGGCCCAAATCGTTATTAATAGTAACAATCAGGTTTCTTACTTGTAAGCAACAAATAATCGGTAGCTTTTAGTCCACCGGGTCTAGTTAGAAACGGTTAGCTATGTCAACTTAATTCCTAGTAATATGCTTATGAATATTTTTGGACTAGAGGGAGTTGAAAATAATCGGTTTTTATGTCTTTACTTTCTAGAATAAAGAAGAAATCTCACTCGTTTTCTCTTTAAAAATAAATTTGATAATAATTTTTCACCAGAGAAGGGCTTTTCGTTTAGACTTTTTCTAAAGATTATAGCAGTACCCGCAAAAATCTTAAATTCTTTAGAGATTTAATTGTAAACATTCTATCCGGAGCATTTTCTTTCTAACCTTATCTCGGATTGATCTGATTGGTTCTAATATTTCATTCATACGCAGTGCGTATTACGCACGTGAAATCAACACAGCTTCATATTTTGAAAATTTGTGCTGCCAATAAAAAACTCGCTTCCCTTCCCTTCTTCAGTTGTCTTTAAAAGTTGAAAAGTCAAAAGAGCAGCATTCACATCATTGGGTTCCGTCCCTTCCCTTTGGCTTTTGTTGAGTCTTCAAGTTGAGTCCACATTTTTGAAAAAGAACAAGTATTTTTTCGACTCAATTTACCAAACGAAATCATGACCCATATGGATGTTGAAACACAAGTGCTTGAAATTTATAAAGTAATAGTTGGTCAATTCCAAGCCTAATTCAGACACGCTGTTTTCAGAGTTATTTGGTGAATGACTGGAGCTAGCGGAGCAAGACATGACCAGGCTAGAGAGATTTCCCTTGTATCTTTACTTGAATATTGTGAGAGTGTCGATGCTGCAGTCAAGGACTATATAAAGGGCTTATTCAAAATTACGGATTGTAATGAAATACTTGAAAAAACCATGGTTATATTCTCCACCGAGATCGAAGCAGAAACAGAGAGAAAACTTTAAATAAACTCTCATGTTTAGAAAATCTTTTGTTCCAGTATTAACTATGGGAAATGCATAATAGTTCTCACCTTGCTAGCTTTCATCGTTTTTCTTGGCTTAATATTAAAAAAATAATCATTGAATAATCTCAATCGTAATGTTGAGTGTAAAGTTCATAACTTTTTTCTCAACACTTTCGTCAAGTTAATTTCTAAAATCTCCGTTGAAATTATATAGTACTCTATAGTGAAAATATATTCACAATTATATGATAAACAGAGCATCACAATGTCGTAAAAGATATTTTCTTGACGTCTATTTGATTTGAAACGATTAAAAACATAATCAATTCTGCTCGTAGCAATCCCCTTCCAATTTTATAAAGTCTTAAAATTTCTTATTTTAGTCGATAAGGGCTTATTTCTTTCCGTCCTAAAATGAGATCTTATTTCGATTACACAGTCAATCCTTAAGATTTTTAAGAAGAGAGCTCCTACTGGTTATTCAAAAGTTCTTGAATACACGAGAAAATATCCAGATGATATTTAATAGCTTTATTTAATTTTTAATAACAATATTTATAAATGTACTTATTCTAAAGTATATTTTTAAATATTAGGTCCTATAAAGTCCTAGAACTAATAAGGTCTAGAATTATATGGTCTTAACATTTTTCTTATTGTATTTTTGATATGCTCTGTTGATGAATAAACTTACATTTTGCTTTTCAAATGCCATGGGTTTTTCATTTCCATCCTCTGGACATTCAGACTGAACATGAGAAAAATTGTAAGGATTCTTATATACTCAGAAAGAATACAATAACTGTAATTTCGTATTTCATATCCTACCGATGTGTCTTCTCCATTCTGCAACAAAGATAAAATACCATTACTTCTTATTCTAGGATATTATTAGAACTGTTGATTCAACAGTTGTCATTGGACACAATGCTACAGGTTTTCACTATGTCAGAACCTAGCATTTTTTTCATAATCAACTCACGTTTGGTGACTCAACGTTGGCCTCTCCAGCACCTCTTTCCCACTAAATGCGTAATGTTACTTGTAATGACATGACTGGCGCTCAAAAAGCATATTTAGCATATTTTGACATGTTGTTTCTTATATCAAGCTGATAATAAATAACTTTTTAAAAATTCTCTATCTCCTATCTTTTATAGGAGTAAGTAGAGCATATTTATCGTTAAAAAGCATATAGCATATTATTGAGATAAATGAAGCATTTCAGAGGTTTTAAAGTACTAATTAGCAAGAAAAGTATACTAATTTCTTTTTATGAAATGAATTAACAACAATGAATTATTGCGCCAAAAATATGGTCTTCGTAATTTTGGCGAGTTTTGACGCATAATGAGCATTTATTTTTTGGAATTCACCAAGATTTTCGAGAGTAGTGAAATTCGATGAAAATAGAGGATTAGAGTCCCCGAGAATGAATGATACCAAAAAAAAAATTTTTCTCTTAAAGTTAGTTCGGCTTTTACTTCACAGACCCCTCACATCCTAGTATTCCTACGAACTTTGAGATTCAGAAGAAATCTGTAATTTTCAAATTATTCTCCTTTTAACAGTTTTCAGATAAACAAATTTAGTCTTGTTATGTTTTATCAAGTCTTTACTTGTTTTGATCAATGCATAAAATTTGCACAAGTATAAATTCAGCCACGAATTTTGAACTTTCTGAATCAAATTCCTAACTTGAGAGTTTGAAGTAATAAGAAAAAAACGCAAATTCTGTTTAAGCCTACTTCTCCTTCTGTTCTTTCTCCATCTTGAGGTTCTTCTTGCTGCTCCATTTCTGCCTGAAATTCATCAGATTGGTCTTCAGGCTCTTCAGCACGCTTGAAAAAAAGAATAAAACAAAATGAACTTTTTTTCAAGGCAAAGTTAACTTTCAGACTAAAAGTCCTCAATTATAAACATTATTTAATGTCATTTAAATATACAGTCTCCAAGGCAGAATAAACGTAAGAACAAGAAGAAGCCCCCGACTAGGAACATGCAGCTGATCGTCTCTTTACTCAAACCGGACAGAGGGCAACGCACACACTAAACAACACACTGACTTGTGATTTGTCGGCTCAGACACACCTAACAGCGGTCTGATGAGAGCCGACGAAAATAGCTTTTTATTTACCTATTTGGTGTCCTTATTTACTCTACAGCATGACTCTAAGTTAGCACCCTGCTAACATAATCGAGGAAATTAGGCATTTTATGCCCTCAACAATTTAAATAATTGAATTCACATTTTCCTCAATACTTGCAATCGAACCATCTACATCAGGAAGGGTCAGCTTTGCTCCCATCTAAATGGAGTTATCCATTTCATTGTTTGATCATTCATTTATTAAAATACATTCCATCTTAAATGAAGCTCACTTTTTTCAACCTTCCTATCATGACTTTCTTCTTTTCCGCTTCTTCTGATTCCTCGAATGAATACTAAGATGATATCAATCTCTCATAATAAAGCTTTACAATATTGTTACATAACACTGTGGTTACCCATTGTGGAAAAAGTTCCCCTAACTCGGTTTTTAGACTTTGAAGTGTGCCAAGTGCGAATCTGACAGTTTTGCAAGAAAATCTTGCACTTGGTAGAAGATATTGTCCTCTTATCCATAATCCACCATCTTGAATTTTACCGAAACTTATTTTAATTTTTCTGAATAAGTTTCAAAACAGAATTTGTATGAGCTACTCTAATACAGCACATTCAGAACGCTCGAATAAGAAATTAGTGTTTTCAATTATTGATACGACCGATCACTTTCAACTTACCTCCTCGCTTTTCTTTAAGTCTGTATTTTGATCCTTATATTTTTTTTCACTCTGCTCTGCAGTTTTAACAGACTTTCGATCTGTAGTCTTCATTGACTTTCTATCATTAGGCATCCCTGGTTGTTTTTCTGGTGGATTTATCGGAGTTTGAGCTATTTTTCCAGCTGGTTTTTCTGGCTTTTTATCTTCAGGCCCAACTATAATTTTATCTGACGCTTTCATTGGTCCTTGATCTCCTGGTCTAACTGGATTAGGTTCTGATGTCTTTACCATTACTCGATCTGAAGGAGGAGTAGGTTTTTTACGTCCAAATGATTTTTTCGGCCCTTTGTCTGCAGGCTTTACTAACTTCTGAAATTGAAACACAAGTTATAAATATATTTTGGACTATCAAGGCCAAGGTAAATAATTAAAGTAACGGTGGCTGAATAATCAGTTTAAATGGCTCAAAGCGCTGCTTTCTGAATAGGTCTTTCCAGACCTATTTTATGACATCAATACCTCAAAAACAGTGAATTAATAAATCATTTGCTTAATTTAAAATAAAATTATGAAATTAAACCTGCTTCAATTAAATTATTGAGGGGTTTCAAATCGTAAATTAACCTTTGTTTGTGAACCAATTTATTATTTTCTAATAATCCTTATTTGTTAATACACCTTGTCGTGATGAGCATGAAATGCTGTAATCGCAAAAATTTGAAGATAGGAAGAATATTCATTTAAAAATTCTGTACCTACCTCATCTTTAATTTCATGTACCTGGAAATGTTAAATGTTTTAATTTATTTCCTCTCTCAAAACTATTCAAAGCATGAATGATTCGATTTCTGATTAAAGTTTTCTATAGTTGATGAATTCAGAGTATTTGCAATTTTTCAGTGCTTTTGTAATAACACCTGCCTTTGATGCTATTTGATATTTAACAATCTCTTGAATAATTAATAAATTGGATATCATTTATTGGACCAATCGGATTTACTTTTGGAACTCCTTGTTTAAAATCCGCAAGCTCAGCTTTGCTCTAGGAATATTCATTAAATATGAGTTTGCATGAATTTATGAATAAGGATTTTATCAAAAGTATCATAGAAACCTACGAATTGTATTGGAGCAATGGGAATTTGTTGGCCTTTGGTGTGCTAAAACAAAGGGTTCAGGGTCACTATCATGTTTAAATATAAAATCAGCTCAAAATGTTTAAAGCTAAGCGAAATAACACAAATTCGTTAAATTGATCTTACTGGCTTGATAGGTTTTCGACTAAAGGCTTTCGATTTTGTCTAGAATTAAAAAAACGTATAATCTTACAACAATTTAAAATGTATTCGAATTCAATGATTTTGATTAACAGAACATCTTGTCAAGGATGCAAAATTGGATTAAGAATCAATATTAGATTATTGAAATTAGAGACATGTGGATATGATCATGCTCCTTCACGCAGTATCCGATTAAAACCAAACCCTTCTTAATTCAAATGTGGACTGATAATCATTTTTAGAGAAGACTTGTTCGGAGGGAGATATTCTTACTCGGGGACCTTGATCTTCAGATCCTCCTGCTGCACCTCCTTGTTGCTCAACTTTCTGTAAAAAAATGAATTTATGAAATCTCTAAACTATTAAAAATCAAAGTTTCATTTGATCAAATTGAGTCAAATAATATGTGTGCATGACGTTTTACAAATCGTCAAGTCTTGTAAGCTTTTTAAGAAGCGTTATTTTTAGGTATAGCTTCTTATGAATGAAGTGAACTTACATTTGGATTTTTTTTTTCTTTTGGACCAATCGGATTTACTTTTGGAACTCCTTGTTTAAAATCCGCAAGCTCAGCTTTGCTCTAGGAATATTCATTAAATATGAGTTTGCATGAATTTATGAATAAGGATTTTATCAAAAATATCATAGAAACCTACGAATTGTATTGGAGCAATGGGAATTTGTTGGCCTTTGGTGTGCTAAAACAAATAGTTTGGTGTCACTTTCATGTTAAAATATAAAATCAGCTCAAAATTTGTGAAGCTAAGCGCAATAACTCAAATTCGTTTTATATCTGCAAAGATGTGGAGTATTCAGTTATCTTCAGAACTATTTTCGTAAGAGACTCAAGTTTTGAGTTTGTTTTGATAATTTCTTAGTCTTCTCTCATAGAAGAGGAGCTGCCTTGAGTCGGCTACAAGGATTTGATCCTAATAAAAAGAACTAGAAGGCACTTTGTGTTTTAATTCTTCTTGGAGAAAAGAAGATCGAGGAAGTTGTCCTACCTTGTTGGTTGATGGGTATTGGGCAATCTAATGATGCCCCATGAGAACTCACAGTGGCACGATAGTACTCAAGAGGACTGTTTGGACCGGGATACATGGAAGGTTGACGTCACCAGTGACAATAACGCTGTTGTTATTCGTGAGGATGAGAAAGCTTGATCAGTGGATGTGTGTTCTGCGTCGTCTGAAACTATACTATCACTGGGTCTGTAAATCCTCAGGGGAGCATATTTGGAGAGTTTATATTTGAAAGTGATAGCGACTGCCTAGGATTTATTCAAAGTTTTGAAGAGAAGTTTGGGGCTGAGAGAGTGATGAGCATATACAGCTACCCACCACTTTTTCTGATGCTTCGGTTCGCGTTAAAACATGTTAATTGAGGAAAGAGCGGACATTTTATCGAGATTTTTCGACACCGATTTCGCATTGGATGAAGTTTTCTTCCCTCTATTGTGAGACAATTAGGCCGCATCTTCAATGGCCATTGATTCAGAAAATAACTGGACCTAGTGGTTTTCGGAATTTTGAGGGCCGATCTCGTGTCAAAAGTATTCCTTTTGCACTAAGAATGCTTTTAATGTTCATATGTATTTAATGTTGAACATATCGGTTGGAGTGAATTTTGGCAAAGGCTTTGTTGTTCTTAGTGTGTTCAGAACTGACAATTTCCTAGAAGTTTGAAAGGTAGAATAGGATAGCATTCATCGTTTACTAAAGTTCATGTTTTTCGACACCTTCGTTGGAGTAGATAGGTTTTTGGATCTTTGAGAGCTGGCTGAATTGGATCTTCTTCTCGAAAATGTGAGAAAATTCTTGGAATGACTGATTTGTCAGACGATTCATTGTGAATCTCGTTTATGACTTGGAAGAAATATTTTAGCATAGCGGGAGTTTAAAAACATAGATCCCGACGGGACTTTTATACGTTTCAATTTTCGCGCAAAATCACTATTCAAAATAGGAATTTCTTATCAATACCGAGTTAGTCTGCAAACTGCTGTATTTGGTTAATTCGTAAATCTAAGTTTTATGCCTACCAGATAAAAATTCTTTGAAACCTGTTTTTGATATCATGCGAAATTCAATAAAATGTTTGAATGACTTGATTTGAAAAAAAGATTACTCACATCTTTGTTTTTATCATCGCCTTGAGCTCCTAGCATTTGTACATTGGCTCTTTTAATCTGCGTTAAAATCAAATTCATGTCTCGAAGTTAAAATTTGCGTAAGCTATTGATAAATGTCATTTCCAATGGCCAAAAGAGACTCTCAAGAGAGAATTATTCTCACGGGTTTCTCTTCTAAACCACCACCCAATTCCTTAAATGTAAAGGTTATATGATTCAAGAGATTATAATTCATAATACCCAGTACTACTCTATAGTATTACTTCGTAAAATGATGAAAGATTTTATTCATTCATTTCTTGATAGAAATAATGCCTCGCAAACCAAATATTTACACATTTCATTGCAAAGATTTGATTTTAAAATCTGTGCAATTTTGTAGATTCTTTTGAGAGTTGATTAGGAAAATCAACGCATTTTCGCAAGACTCAAATATTCAGTCAATGATACAAACGAGAGTAATAGTAGAGTAGACTTAATCACGCGTGAAATATGAAAGCTTACTTCAACTCTCTTGAGAATTTTAATTAAATTAACTTTAAGGATACCTTACCTTTTTTTCTGCCATTTATTATTTATTTACTTTGAGAAATTCTTCAACTTAATAGAGACATAAATACGGAATAAATATTGTTGCGAAAAATTCTATTTTAGAGTTGAAGATGATCTTTATCGATCCAGGTTGAATTGAAAATGTCTAAAAAAAAAGTTAGAGAAATTCTTGAAAATGGTTTGCTCGAGCTGAAGACGTATATTTTTTATATTGATAAAATAAAAATGTCAAGATTAAATAACCAAAAGTGAATTTTTTTCGAAAGTCTATCGCTTCATCTTTTAATAATGATCCAGGTTCCTCGGGGATGGTTCATCCAAGGATCTACTTCTTCGAAATGTAATCCTATTCTTAATGACACTCTCCCTGTTGCATCCGCAGTCGCAGTGACATTCGTTGAAGACCTTGATGCGACATGATTTGTTTTGATGCTTATCCAACATCTCGTGACTCTCGTGATACGCATCTTCGTGAGTGTGCCCGCAACAGAAGCAATCATCAAAGTGCAAATGTATGCACAAGCTATGCGTTGAACTATGCTTATACCTCAAGTCCTTGTTGTACCTAGAGTATTGCAGACTTCTCTCATTCTCTCCCGCCCTGTGACGATCTCTACCAATTTTGCTGTTTTCAGTGAACAAATGTGTTCTTGCGATACTATTGCCAGTGTCTCTTATTAGATAGTCATCATCTACAGGTCTTGACTCACGAGTATGAATTGAAATGGGCACCTTTTGGCCAAAGTATGAGGTCTCTCTGGCCAGTGAGTCAGTTTGAATGGGGACCTCTTCACTAGGTCTCTCACAATAACTCTCAGCAGGAACTTCACTAACACCAGACCAATAAGGCTCCCCGACTTGGAGTTTCTTTCCAAAGCTCTCAACTCGACGAGATTTTGTCTCCAAGTCCTCTTGTACATTGACATAAGAGTCTACCATTCTCGGTCCGATTTGAAAGGCTGTTGAATAGCTATTCTTGCCGACATTAGGAAAGCCGTTTTGTATCTTCTTACCGCGTAGAGTATTCGTTGCATCGGGACCATCAGTGCTGTGCTCGTTTCCGGGATAGAGATATTCGCTGAAGCTCTCCTTACTAGTTGGACCAATCTGGACGCTGACTTCTCGTTCGGAAAGTGAGTTCAGCCTTGGAAAGCCGACCTGTACACGATGATTTTTCATTGGCTTCTTCATGTAATCCGCTTCAGCACCTTCGAAGAATGGCAGAGTATGATGATCTCGATCAAGGTGGGAATGGTTATCTCGAACATTCCTCCTAGGTTCCTCGGTCCACTCTGGCGTTATCGGATATACAGAATCGTCGATGGAACTGACAACAGTGGTGAGATTCCTGGTGTCTCTCTCTCGAGACTTTTCGATGATCGGCACAATCGAAAGACGATCACGTGAATAGCTTTTAACCGTGCTATCTTTGGTCTTTGGATCAACAACAAGCTCGTTCTCGACAAAGAATGGATCTGCAGATTTTGATCGGTTCGAACGAATCTTTGATTTGACAACAGTGTCAGTTATACTGTCTAGAGAACGATCCCTGCCATATCTTGTGTCCAGGGTATCGTTATTCCAGTCCTGGTCTTGTAGGGAATCATCGATTGGAAAGTTGGGCTTATTTCGTGTCCTCTTACCAGCTGAACCCTTTTCGTAGAGGTTGTAACGTGAGCGATTTTCTCTAGTACTTGATCCAACCGTATCTGTTGCGTTATCGTCGTCAATAAAATGAGTTTGCTGGTTCTCAGGGTACCTCCTCTGTCTGGGAATTGATTGGATATGGTAATCTTCAAATTCCGATTCTGGTGTAAACTCTACACCACTCTCGTCTTGTTGGCTTTTCTTTGAGAACTTTTTGTTCCTTCGTTTCTTACTCTGAATCGGTTCAACTAAAATGAAATCAGCATTAATTCAAATGTCCTCATAATGAGAGATATTTTCTTTCGAGTTTAGAAAAAGTACAACTTTTTAAATAAAGTTGAATAAACATTGTAGACTCAAGTAAATAAGATTATTCTTTTTATTCAATTCTAGATTTTATTCTCGAGTTTAAGCTATATTAGGTCAATTCATCTAACAAGGATAAAAAGATTATCTTTCTTAGAAAACCTAGCAATAGAATTAAAAATTACTTCTTGGTTCCCTTGCCAAGGAGGTGATCGTTTTATCAGTTATTGTCTCCAGTGCTTTTGCCCAAAAATATTTAGGCATCGTACCATCTATAAAATTGATTAGTCACATTTTATTCTGTATCCAGAGTTGTATGACTTACACCTTTCTGGGCTATAAATCGGTAGGTCTTGCCTGATTGGTAGATCTTGTCTAATTGGTTGTTCTTGCCTGTTTGGATGATGCGTAACTGGCAGATCTTTCGTGATATGCAGATGATGCGTGATATCGGCGTCCCGATACATGCTGTTTATCGTGACTGGAAGTTGAGAAAAGGAGAACATACCGTCTTTTATGTCGTAAACCTCATTCGGAGTAACATGGCCACAGCCGCAGTATTTACAGGGACAGCGTCCAAAACTATTCTCTTCTACTTCGCGTGAGAGGTTATAAGCATTCGAGTCTACCAACGGCTTCGATGCATCCTTGCCATCTTCCCTAAAGCTAGCCTCTCTGCTTTTCTTCGACAAAGTGCTATAGAGAATATTACGCTCAATTGGTCTTTGTATGTTGGAAATACATGTAAGACTCTCATTATTTTTGTCTGAATTATCCAACGAAGCAAAGAATGTGGTCAATTCTTTTCCCAGGTTCTTCTTATAAGCATTCTCAGAGTCAAAGCTGAGAATATCATCATTGGCAAGGTTGAGACCATGTCTCTCTTTCAAGAGTCTCTGTAATTATAAAGATTAGACTGTTTAAAAGAAACTTGCATCAAAATGTTCAATCTCTTCTTTCAGAGAGTTTGCATCCGAAATGTGACGATTCCTCACTGCTAAGGGGTGGAATGGAAAATCCGAATTATCCTCCACAATTTGGTTATATTCGTCATTTATAAAAGTGAAGTCTGAATCATTTGATTCTTGCACAGTCTTCAAGCCGTCATTTATATTGGCGTTCGTGACACGAATTCGATCCTCGATTATTTTATTGAGATCATGCTTGATTCTTAGGATAAAAGATTAGTTATGAAAAAGTTACGTGAGCACAGTCAGCTTGTTGAATGAATTCTCAGTACACTCGCACAGGCTGTCTCTTTCACGTCGTGAGAACTCTTCGATCTCTTTCATCGTTGGATTCGGCTCCGACTCGAGCAGCCAGAAGCACGTGGCTGGCAAGCGGATGGCTTTCATTCGCCCGGATTCTGTCTGCATGTTGGCATGCCATTCATTCTTTAACAGGTTGTTTGGGCTGTTAACACAGGCCACATCGAGGATGTCACCCCTCTCAATCCAGGTGCCGTCTTCCAAGCATAGCGTTGTCAGTAGATATGCCTTGTATGTTTCGGTACTCTTCATCTGTCTACGCAAGTGGAGTGGTGATACTGTCTTTGACTTGATCATCATTTGGTTCACTTCAGATATCAAAAGCATAGTTTCTTTCTGAAAGCAATGGATTTAAAAGTTGTCGGTCATTCCATTTAGGAGAAGTGACTCACGGATATTTGATATTCAGTCTTTGATTTTGTTGATATGCTTTTCTTCAAATCATCTAATTGCGATTGAACGTTTGCAACAGAATAGTGAAATTTGTGATAATCGTAACCTTTGTGAATATGCCATTGAATGGCCTTGGACAATTCCGTTAGATAGCCCCAGCATTTTTCAATATTTCCTGTTTCCTTGAAAGAAAATTTTATTTACAGCTAAATCACAAAATTAATATTATTTATTGAAGATGATAAAATTACCATATCATGCTGATTCTTGTCTATTGGCGTTACCTCTTGACAATGATTGCTCAATGTTATAGCCGTATGTATTACATCGTCCATGAGTTCCTGAATAAATGGAAATATTTATAGAGATGAAAAACACTCTATCAATATTATTTGAAAAGCCTCTGTCAAAAGAGGGGCCTCACTGTGAATCTTGGCTCTAATTTGCTAACAGAGTGCATATGATCCAATGTTCCAATGTCATCTTGAATTTGTTTCTAAAATGGCATTTAGAAGAACTTTGAATCTCACCAAAAATATCGGATCATTGCCAGACCTTTGTTCCTTTGGGTAGATCTAGAGATTATCAAAATGTGATCCTCACGAAAGCTCCCTCGGTTTTCCTCTCCAGGCTGTTAATCCTCCTCGAAGCATAATCTGACCTTGAACCGACAGTGGTGTTATCCATCACAGAAAGTTTTTGCGAAAAATTCTCCTGCAATCAAAAAGGATATAAATATTGCAAAGTTTTATGCAAGAGAAATTTGTACAACTGATATATCTCTGTGAGTATATAACCACTCACACATGTACACCATATGTGGATGGCAGAGTCTCTCATGGAGTTGCACAAGTCTTGAAAAGAATTACTCTCATTGGCTTGCGATTCTCCACCTAACTTTTGCAGGTGTTCAAATTCATGATTAATCATTAGTTAAATATATTTTCATGTAACTTTCAAAGCATACACACAATTTGATAATTTTAACCTTAAATTTCACTCGGTCGGTAAAAGGAAGAGAAAAAAAGGTATGCTTCTATTAATATTCGTGATAAAGAAAAAAAAAGATTCTTGGAAAATAAAAAGTTTGAGAGAATTTAATAGAATTTTCTCTAAAATATTTCTCTTACTCAAACATTAAAAGTATAGATTATTTTTCACTCTACAAACTCTCTTCATACATCTCTCAGCATCACTGAGAGACTGGTCTTGTGAAAGCAAATATTATTCTTTCCAACAGAAAATCTACTCAAGTTTATCTAATCTTGATCAGATTACTCTCCGAGTAATAGTTCTTTCTAATCAAGTCTGACTGATAATCACCTTCACACAGAACAGATCGAGAACGGTAAATAATAATATTTTTAATATTTCAAACAATTTCAAAAGCTTTCGAACTCCTTAGCAAACTGGTCATCTTCTCTCATTTCAAGTGTAACCACAGAGAGTTTCGACTCGGTGAGAATCTTCGTCGACGGAATATAGGGTGGTTTTGTCTGCTTTTCATATAGCTCGATCCAATCTAAATCTTCAAAATACGAATGTTCTTTGATATCTAAAATACCACGTTTCAAATTCCCCAACCTCCTGGTGATGTCAGGCTGAATCAAACCATTACACAATTGCTTTAGATTCGTAGAGAAGAGGTTGTTCATTGTAAACTTTCCGAGAATGATCTTCTCAAATATCTTAATCTGTTCATCGCTTGAGAAGGGGGCGTGGCCAGCTGTTAGTTCAAATAATAATATTCCAATAGCCCAATAATCCACTGACTTGTGGTATCCTTTGTGCTTAACGATTTCTGGAGCCATGTAGTCTGGCGTACCGAGAAAGGTTGTCGTCCTCTGATCCTTGGCTACATGCTTCGCAAAGCCCAAATCGATCAACTTGATATATCCATCACTGCCGATCATAATATTCTCCGGCTTTAGATCCCGGTAGAGAACGTCTAGGAAATGCATATAATCAAAGGCTAGTATCACTTGAGCGGCGTAAAAGCGCACAAGACGCTCCTTGAGGCGTTTTTTCTTAGTCAGAAGGATGTATAAATCTCCGCCTGGTAGGAATTCCATAAAATAATAAATATATGTGAAATCCATAACTGAGAGAAGCATCTTGACAATGAAAGGGGAATCGAAAGACATGGAGTAGTTCTTCTCCAACAAGACTTTTTGGATCATTTTAGTGGATACAATGTGCTCCTTCTTCATAATCTTAATTGCATAATTTTCATTGTTAAAATTTGCCAACACCACATGACCAAAGGCTCCCTTGCCGAGAGTTTTTATAGTTTGAAAATCTGAAAAGAGGTCTGTTCGTATAATATTAACATCGGTTAGCTTTTCTTGGAATTCTCTCTCTTTAGAACGGTAGATCTTTTCAAAAAACGTTTCAAGCTCACACATGGAAGAATGAGATTTACTACGAAAGTGAAATTCTTGAATGAATTTTCATGAAAATCATTTATATTTTTAGTAATCAATCTCTGTAATAATTCTTCTTAAATTTATAAATATCCTAGAAACTAATTGTTTTAAAGTTAGTTACATGTAGTTCCTTAGAAGTTATTGAACAACCAAGAATGATCAAAGGTTGAACAATATAAAACATTCAATTTAATGGTTGTCAAGTTGATATTGAGTGAATTTTGTGAAAATCTCGGTCCTGTCATAGAAGTGATAGCAAGTCTCGGGGTAAAAATCAAACCTGGTTGCAATGAAGAAAAGGAAAAGTATGAGAGTCTTATATCAAAGATATTCTCCACCGACTTCACGATAGGCTCGGAGTCTTTTGAAAACGTTCAAAAGAGCCTCAATTCGACTGAAGATAACGTAACCTCATCGATACGCTTCGATCTGGAGCCGCAAGCGGTTGTTATATATTTTAACATTATCGACAGCAAGTGCAGAGGCATGTCACGCTCATGTGCTCTGATATTCCTTCAGAGGAATCACAAGTTGATGCTGCGCAATTACTCAACCATCAAGGTTGTGATGAAAGCCTTCGTTAGGGGTCTGATAGCCATCAGCCGGAATGTCTTTGAGGAGGAAAAGGATTCCAAGAGTAGTCGATATTTAGAGAACCGATCAAAGCGATCGTTGTCATTCTTATTAAGCCTGGATCTGCAGAGTGAAGTGGACAAGCTCATGGAGAAGATTGAAAAGAATATTAAGGATCTCGATCCCTTTAGTCATTACAACTCTTATCAAATGGTCGGGAGTGGCCTTCGTTGCAAGAATACAATCGGTTGGATATTGAAGAGTTTGATCTTTAGTATTTTAGTGGATCGCAAGATAATTCTTTTGTGTGATAAAGACTTTACAATTTCCGTCTTCAACTACTTTGCAGAGTACACTGATAAGAAGTGCCTCAAGGTCATTAACCGCTCTGAGGATATGAATGATCTTGGAGGCTACTTTGGCGGAGTTCTGTACTCAAAAGATAACTTTACAAGATTCAAACTGCGAAAGGGGGAGGATATGAGTTTCTATGATGCAATTAATTCGAAATACTACGGAATCATTTATAAAAAGGGCATATTGGACCTGTTCGATCGACGCTACTTTAACGTTGATGATGTGAGAAGGATTTTGATTGAATTTCAGAATTTGACCATTTTAAAGAAGAATTTGAAGAAGGCCAGTTATTTTGAAAAGTTGTCTGAAAATGACACGGAAATTATCAATTACCAAAAGAGTCTGTTAGTCGGATAAAATTGAAGTTCTGAAGAGAATTATAGTCTGATCTTTAATTGATTTTTGTTTAACAATTAAATGACGTATCGGATTTCTGGTGTTTAATTAGATAATTAATAAAATTCAGTCAAAGCAGATGTTTTGCATTTTTGAAAGACATCTGTAGAATTCTTTCGAGATATTTCTATCAAGTGTTATTTTTAGATTTTGAAATTTAAAAAACCGTATTAAATAGATCTGTGTGAAAATTTGCATAAAATTCAATCTGTAGCTTTAAGAAGATGACATATCTTAATCTAGGGTTTACATACAACTCGAAATTTAGAGTCAGATCAAAAGTCATCTCAGTTTTTCCTTGAATTCGATCATAAGGGTTCATTTCATGAAGATTAAGGACGTCCCACTTAATTTGTTCTACTCTCCAATGTGACATTCAGCTAGAAATCCTGTTTGACGGAGTAAAATACCATTTATTAAATAGCCTCTCACCTTTTTTCTATGTAAATTCATCTCTAAATTGACAAAGATTTATTTTTTCTTAGAATTGAGTTTCATAGCCGAGTCTAACTCTCTTCGGGTTCACATGAGGGGGTTATAATGGGGGAGGAAAGTTTAGAAACCTTCACACATGAAATCACCTCACTCGGCCATCACCTGATCGGTTCATCATCTCAGTATTTTCTCTTCTCCATCAGGACCCAAAAGCACACTTATCCTTTTTTAGGACCTTTGTAACTCTTCACGTGCTTATTTTAATTTTTTGATATAGACTAAACCATCAACTCTAAATTTCTATCGAGTCATTGCTAAGGCTTCTAGGATGATCCTTTTATGGAAATATTCTTCTTTTCTAAAAACTTTTACATTTGAGAATCCAATTTTACACTCTCAGTTATATGTTTGACTACCGGGGATGCTTCAGATAGTCTCCTAATATCGAATGATCGAAAAAATATTAAAGAGGAAAAATTGAAAAAGAGCAATTATCAAATCAAATATCAGCAAAAAATACCAAATAAAAATCACTTCAAAGTTCATTTGCATTCTTATAGTCTGCTCGTGGATATTTTGAGAGAGAATTTCTCCACTGTCTACTAATTGAGTGCAATTTTACTTGTAACTGAACTCAAATGTGTTTCATTGTAAAGAATAATTCAAAAATCAAATTATCAATAAGTGTTCTTTTCTTAATATGCAAATAGGTTATGAGGTATTTTGATAATAGTCGTAATTCAATATTTCTCTCTGACAATTTTTGATAAACTCCAACTCTTTAAGATAAATTTCAACAAGGCCTCTTGTGCTGAGATACATCAGTCCTCCCTGAAATGAAATGAAAAGGAAACAAATTAAATTCCAACTTGAAATATTCTCAAGGATTAGTTCTGAATAACGAATGTCATTCATTTCGTGATAAACTTGCAAGTGGTCAAAGAATGAAAGTTTTTTTAACAAAACGACTTAATACAATACAGTAACAACTACCATGAAAATGCCCAAAAAAGAAAATCGAAAAGGTTTTCTGTTTGTATGAGAGGGGTAGACATGAAATAGTTCACACCCATGCATGCTTCAAAGCTTCTGATTGGTTAAGGCAAATTTTTAAGAGAACCATAACTCTAAAAAATGTGAATTTCAGAAGGGTACTGGATCACAAACCAGATAATTTATAAATATATTTATTTATTTTATTATATATAAAAAGACAAAATTCTTGGTAGTTCTTCTAATCGATAAAAAAATATTTACACAATGCAAGATGGTTACTATTTTCGAAAAAGAAATGCTGTCAGCCAGAAAAAACTACTTTGTATTTCCTTAAATATGAGGCAAAAATAACCATTAATTACTCATTGGTAGGACAAACATGCTTTATTTTATTTCTAGGTTCTAAAACACATTCATTATCTGTCGGCCTCAGGAGGGATAGATAATTTTCTATCGTGTAATTAATTAATAGTAAATATTAGACTCTGAATCTAGGTCCTTATTCTATTGGATTACTTCCACTTTAACAATTCATCTACTACAAGTAAATATTCGGTGAGATTTCAAGACTTTATAGGTCCTATCCAGAATTAGCATAATTCACCTTTCTTTTCACTTGAAACTCTTTTTAAGAGCATCTAACTCGAAAACAGTATTTTCATATTTAAATTCGTACAATGTCTAATTTTATGTTTGAAAATTAGAAAAAAATAAATTTTTTTGATTACAGATGATACGGAATTTTGAGTGTTGTTGTTTCCAATCATTTCTTACTTTTGAGTCAAAAAATTAGACATTAGATTGTTAAATATGAAAATACTTTTTTCGAGTTAGAGTCTCTAAAAGAGAGTTTTAACTGAAAAGAAAGGTGAATTAAGGTTTAAAATATGTACTTTTATCATATTAGTAAAAGAGTATTCAAATAAAAAAAATGTTATGGTCCACCCTAATAATACATATTATTTTAGGAAAAATTGCATATTTTTATATTCCAAAATAACTCTTCAAATTAAAGTATCTTGGAAAAAAAATTCTCACGCCTGTAGAAATATCATTTTATTTACGAATGGAATATATTCTGATATCTATTAGCTACTTTAACGCTGCCAATACTTTTCAAAGCAAATTCTAGCTGCTTACTCTAAGACTTGGCTCTTTATCAGAATTTGGTATGTTACACACTTCAGACAAAAATTGTGAACCAGGGATTTTCAAGGGAAGAACTTACGTATAGCGCTCTTTTTGATTGAGACTGAAATTTGGAAAAGACAAAATTCCCCGTTAGCATGGCGAATGTAGGGAGAGTGAACGCACGCCGTAGAACATCGGTAGGGTTCGTGGGAAGGGGCTTGACATATTCATAATAGTGCTTATAACGCCACTTTGGAATGTTCTTCGGCCTCAACCAGGAGAATAGAAATACATCACGTATTGTATAACGATAGGCCTGTATGAAGATATGCTGAAAGTTTATCGAGTTGAAGGCGACCAACGAAAAGGGGATCGACATTAGGAAGAGTAGCATCTTAGGTTGATTAGAACTCTCAAGAAGGCGAAGCGCCTTATTTTGCCCGGCGACTTGGACCATTGTTAGAGCACCGAAACTGACGCTTGTCCAGAAGAATCCACCAATTGTGAAGCAGGTTATTATTGTGTTTGATGCTAATCCAGCTATAATAGAGATTCTTTCGAATATTTTAGAGTTTATTGAATCTTCTGGGTATTTTATTTTGTAGGGATGTTTACAGACCATGCATTTCACATGCTCTGTGGTCTGCTGTTGAAGATTGTCTATCCAAACAGCTAGGCAATTTTTGTGAACCCACTTTGATGAGCCGCTGCATTTACAAGGGTGAATCCAGTCCTCTGGTTCCTCATCAGACGAAGAATAACATATCCAGCATAGTTTAATGGGATCTTCGACAATATCCCCAGACATTCAAATTTTTTGGTGAAATTTTTGAACATGCAACTTTTGTTCTAAACAAATCATTTTATGAATTAATCCATATGAAATGTCCCTTTTTGTACAATTTATCGACAAGATATTGTCCTCTTGGACTGCACTGAGACTTTCGGAAAACTACTCCTCGGCAGATGAATTCACTTCGGAAAAGATTAAATTCCTAAAGAATAATCTCGAAAAATATGTCAAAAAGGCCCAATGTCCTGAGGATATCGAGGATATCCTTTCTGATTATGTCAACGATGAGTTAAATTTGATATGTGAAGATGAGAGTATTCAAGAGATTTCCAAGATTCTATTCTGGGCTCTGAAGAAGACGAAGGAGAATAATACAATTGAAATTCAAGAAATGTTGTCTAAAATGCCTGCTGGCTGTGATGAAAAGGCTTGTATATCTGTATTCAATGAGGAGATTGAAGTTTCTATGGACGAAGATGAAAGTTGCGATGAGGATTAATTAAACACATCCACTAACATTTTTTCATATTTTGTGAGGGAAATATTCCTAAATAAATTGTACTATTTCTACCTACTATTTATTTAGTAAAAATTAAATAAATCAGTGAATTTCCTTGAATAGAAAAATAATTTTTAAGAGAGAGGCGGCCTAACTTAGGCCCTAACTGTTAGGGTACCGTGATACTGGAGCCTTTTCACCTTTTCTGTTCAAGATGAGATTAGATTTTTTATTAGTTATTAGAGCACATCTCAATACATGAGATAGGTCAGAAGTATCTGTAAAGGAACTTTCTTTGAACTGTTTCTACTTTCAATGAAATTTTCTTCATCATTGTATTTCTGAGATGCTAAAGGAGCCTCCTTTAGAAGTTTACGTGAATAGAACTTTGAAATAAAGCATTTGTGGGGATTTCTATTTTCTCGGAAGATAGCGTTCTTAAGCAAGCAAGTAAGGAATACAAGAATAATTATTTCATTGAAAAAATCAAGTGATACAGAGGTAAGAAATCGTAAGCTTAATAACTACTCTTATCATAACTACAATGCAGTTAAGAAAGTATTGTCTCAAGCAATTCACATTACAAGCTGATTTGAACTTTTATCAGAACTCTCATTACATTTCTTGAAACCTTGTTGACATATAGGATTGTAAAGAAAATTGAATGTAATAATGATCAAGCAATGTTAAAAATGCACAATCTATCTTTTTAGAAGAGACTTAGCATGCTTATCACCAAATAAAGTTTTACACGATGGCTCATTAACAACTCAAATTACGACTTCGATCTGAAATAAACAATAAACCTTGTTTCATGGGTTGTGCAATTTTGTTTGGTTCAGTTGATTATTTGACTACTTTTTATTAAGTTCATAATTTAGCGTATTGAATAAATATAAGAAAAGTCATTTTAAAGCGTTAAACGATGGACCCTCTTCCGGCTGGCTGGGAAGCGCACATTGATGAAAGAACAAAATATTACTACTTTGTCGATCACAATAACAAATCCACTCAGTGGATTCACCCAGTGACAAAAAGAATATTCGCTGAATCAGACCCGAAAAGGTTCGAAAATTCCCATAATCCCGACCATAATATAGTATGTGTATAATAATTCAAATAAATCATCTCTATAGAATCTTGATGCCCTTGATAGTTCGGGAAATATTGAAATTAACGCTGTCATTCAAAAGACTAAACTAATCAAGCGGGAAATCGATAACTTTAACGGCACCCGCCACGATAAGGACTACATTCGGTTAATGGAGTTGTTAGAATTGTTAATATTAAAACTTGACGCTGTCGATGTTAGTGGAAATGAGGAGCAGCGCTGTGCCAGGCGAAATACAATCAAAGAAATACAAATGCTCATTGATTCTTTCGATAAGAGGGTCTCTAGTCTCTACAAAAATAATCGTGCAAATGACTATTAAAATGTCACCAAAAATTCAGCAAAGTCAAATAAAGCAAAAACTAAGAAAAATAACAGTGAGAAAAATTATTTTTATACATAAAATAATGACTGTTCTCTCTGAGTGTTATTGATCAATGTGAAAAATGAGTCTTTTACTTCTCACAAGCTTACTTTTTATATAAATTTCGTCAAGAAAAATTCTAAAATTATTTTAAACCACATTTCTTTTCATTTTTAGATGCACGTAAACCAGATGCTTATCATTAGAAATTTATTGCATTTCCCAGAGGAGAAGCCAAGACGTTTCCTGTTCTTCTGATAACTTATTACTTAATCCAAAAAAGCAACTGATTTATGACTACAGATTTTTGAATAATTCCTTTTTTTATTATTGATGAATGATATCATTGAATATACTTTTTTATATATTCACAAATTTTCACCTCTCAGCCCAAGTCCTCGAACGCTAGCGATACCAAAAGGTCCAGTAATCTGATTAAATATCAATTTTACCTTATTTGGAGAGCTTGGTATAAAATAATCGTTGAACGATCCTCATTGGCTGTTTTTTTTTAAATTTAAACCTGAGTCACACAAGGCTGTGAAATCCCCTTAATAAGTGAGGTGTTTTTGAATTCCCATGTAGAATAATGTCTCTTAATTCATATTCTATAGAGTGTGGATAGTTTTCATTCCGAAGAAGTCTTCTTCAAAATTAATATGCACATTTGAACTGCGCGGCTCAAGTACGTGAAGGAGCATAATTGCATCAGTCTAAACAGAAGAATTTTTTATTCTAATAAATATTTCTTTTGAAAACTATGAATGTAAGCGTTTATAATTTTTTTTAATATCTGAAAAAAACTTGAATTTGTCATAGGGCAAGCCAAATTTTTTTTTTATTCTAATGTCAAATAGAAAATTTTCTAGATTTAATAAAATTCAAAATTAGGAGAAAAAATTCGAATTATTAGTTAATGGCTGGTAGTTTGAATTTTCTTATCAATCTTTTTGACGGTGTTATGAGCCTTTTAGTGAGATGTATCAATAATGTTACTGTGGAGGGTTAAACTCTAAGTGAAAGTTAACAGAGCAGATTTAATCCAGGAACTCATAACAATAATTTCTATTTAGTAGCATTTATTTCACGATATCATTTTTTTTGAATACAAGTTTAAAACAGCCAAATTCGCTTAAACTGTAGTTTAATTCGAAACTGCCGCATGAAAATATAAAGCAACTTGATGATATTTCTGCAAGCATTGAAAGAATTCCGACATCAATTACAACTTGTGCCATCCCAGAAAAACGATTTCGTTACGAGGCGAAGAATTTCATTATAGATTTCTACCATGGGCATTTAATCAGATTTTCTACAACCAGTTTTAATTATTTTCATTTAATTATTTTGAAATGAAATGTACACGCAAACAATAAAAGTTTATTGCATCTGTATGATGTGTTTAAAACAGAAATCTAAAGAGTCTTTTCCTTTCTAATGTAAAGAGACACTACGTAGAACCTGCTGGTTGCATACTTAAGGTCAGGATAGCTTTTTAGATTGTGGAATCTGTGTTAATCTTACTCATTTGAATTAGCAAAATCAACCAGAGTTACGCACAACCAGTAAATGAAGAATTTCTGCCAAAATTGATCTAATTCTGATTACAAACGCTTTGTGTTTTTATATGCTTTATACCATTTTTTATATTTCTTGCCTCATCTCTGATAAATTAACTCCAATGGCTGATTGGTTAAATGGGTATATCGTCATATTGGATCAGTCGTTCATAGATTAGGAATTGTAGAACAGCATTCTCTGTACCATTGAAATGTCAATATAATTACTCCGATTGAAAAGATAACTTTGGATAGAGAGTATACAAGTTCATTGTCCGCTAATTGGATCAAGCAACTATCATCAGATTATGGAATGGATATATTTTCTTCATTATATAAGAACAGTTAATTTACACCTTATAATTATTTAGCAGATAATCTACCTGATCTGGTTTAACATATTATACATCATTCGATTCTGTATTTAAATTGTCAAATAAATGCATATTGATGCAGTAAAACAAAATTTTAATTTAAAATTAATTTTCACTTTGTAGACTCTACCCGATTAAGCCCATCTCAAGATGGTAAAATATAAAATACACTTTTAAATTCATACGCATTTTATTCTTGAATTTAATTTTAAACAGAAAAACTATTGGTATTCTAGAACATGGAAAACTCTTGTTGGTAGGTGTCTTTTTCTGCAACTTTCAACTTTTCCTCACGCATTTCATCAAAATTGCTTGTATCATCAAGACTCTTAAACTTTGGTTTGTAGGGTGGTTGAAATTTCTTCTCGTACAACTCAATCCAATTGAGATCATGATAGAATACATGATCCTTAATATCTAGTGCTCCACGCTTCAAATTACCCAATCTCCGCGTTAAATCAACCACTATGAGTTGCTTACACAGGTCTTTCAACTCTGTCGAGTGGACTGTGTTGATTTTAAACTTGCCAGAAATGATTTTTTCAAAAATTTTCAATTGATCCCTATTGGTGAAGGGTGGATAACCACAGTTGAGTTCATATATCAAGATACCGAGGGCCCAATAATCGACTGCCTTATGATAACCCTTGTGCATAATTATTTCCGGCGCCATGTAGTCTGGAGTGCCGCAAAATGTACTGGCACGTTTATCTCTCGGTACAATCTTTGCAAAGCCCATGTCAATGACCTTTAAGAAGCCGTCACTGCAAATCATCAAATTCTCTGGCTTCAGGTCACGATATAAAATATTCAGATGGTGTAAATACTCCAAGGCTAGCACAACCTGTGCACTATAGAATTTGACTTGATTCTCATTTAGGCGCTTGTAGGATTTCAACAGAGAGAACAAGTCTCCTCCTATTAGAAACTCCATAATAAAATATAAATAAGTGCTATCGTGGAAGAATTCTGGCATTTTGACTATGAAATCCGAGTTGAGAGATGTGAGCAGCTTCTTTTCCATAAAGGCATTCGGTACCAACTTTGAGCGTATTAGCTGTTCTTTCTTTAGAAGCTTTCCAGCGTAGTAATTATCCTTTCTCTTTAGCAGAATTACTATACCGAAAGCTCCTTTACCCAAAGTCTTAACTCTTTCAAAATCTTTAAATGACAAATTTGAATTTTGATTATTCTCATGAATTCTAGTATTGAATTCAACCGCTAAATAATGATAGATTTCTTCGAATTTCGTCTGATATATTGCCATAAGGTTATATTTCTTTTTTTCTTATTCTCGAGTAACACTTGAATAATATCTTTTTGAATGAAATTTGTAAAAGAAAAATAACAATTAACTACAAGTTGATGATTTACTCACAAGTAGATTTGAAAGAATAATGTTCTGAATTCAACAATGACTAATACCCCATGCAATAGCAGAGCTTAATCCAATGTACTCCTTTCCATCTGATAGTAAACTATAGACTCTCCATGCATTTTTAAAGTTTACAAGCGGCTGTGGAAATGATTCTTCTTCATTTAAAGATGACCCCCCTAATAATTCGATTAAATCATTTGCACTTAGAAGTTTTTCGTAGTCACTGGAAGGCTCAGAAGCTTTCGGCAGTCCAACAATCAATAGACGATGAATCTTTGGGTTGATATTCTTTACAATAGAATCCAACTCTAGGCGGACGCCTTGCCAAAAGGAAGTCCATACGTCAAGATCGCAACTCGTTTCTGAAAATGCATAATGTTTTCCGTTAAATAATAAATAGACAATGGTATTACTGTTTACGAACAAGTCTTTAAAGTTGTAATTCAAATTACACTTGAATTTCCTCTCGACAAAATGTGGGTTTGTGATCAATAAACTGTTCATAGATCGATCCCCGCCAAAGATCAAACTCTTTCTTTCCTCCTTCCTTCGAGCATTTAAAATGTTCACTTCAATTAAGAAGCCCTTGTTGATCTCTTCCCCGATGCCTGCTACGAAGCTGTGCGAATGAAGAAAGTTTCTAATGCTCTTATTTAAGGCCGCCATTTTCGTGTTATTTGAAATGCCAACATTGATTCTGTCTATGAAATATGACGCAGCCCCTATGGAAACCATGTCCACAGCCGGTCCAAGAACTATGCAGACTGGGATTCTATTTGAGGTTGGTGCTGATGTGAATTTCTTCGTTTCGTTCTTTCGGTGTTCATGAGCCTGTCTTATCGATTCGTACAACAAGTCGAGATTGTAATTTTCACTGGCCAGATACATGGTATCCACGTGGTTCTTTAGAGCTGAGTCATACCAGGTCCAGTTGATAACATCTCTCTGGTAGAGATTTCGACAGATGACGAAATCTTTGGTGAAATCTGAATCCAAATTTGCAAACTCTATAAAGTCGTCTAATTCCAAGTAGGTTAAAATCTTGATCTGAATATCACGTGGTAGATGTCTGAGAGTCGAATTTTGTCGTATCATTACTCAACGTAGTTTCGTTGAGAAATGATTGTATAGCAAAAAGTTTTCTATGTTTATATAGATGCTATTGGTTTCTAGAAATGAAAAAATAGAAACATAAAAACACATCCTTACAATCAATAAAAGGTGAATTTTATTTTGAATTTGAACCTTTTATACGTCGAATTTTTTCAGAAATATTTTACCGATTATTAGCAAATTTGATAATAAAGATTCTCGTATTTGGATTCAGTGTTGAGTCTTGTTACTGTTCATAGAAAGCAATAAATTTATATAGCCTCACGATTTTATTGTGTGGGTATTCACTTTGAAGCGTAGAGATAGGCTATTGCAAGGTGATTTTGAATGTATATCATAAACTAAGTTTCACCATAACACAGACAAAGTATATTAGATTTTATATTACAGTAGAAGTAGACAAAGTGATACATTATGAATCATGATTTATTGAAATTTCATCAACATTGAAATGGTAAGCTTACATGCGGATCTTGAATCCCTCCCAGGAAACTTTACCTCTACATTTGATGAATGATGTGAAGACTCTCATCAACAAGTCAAATATCAAGGAACGAAAGAGCGAAAAATCCTTCCCATGCCCAAGCAGACGAAAAGCCTCAGACAACCACGGGTCCTTAACCTAATCATACATGCGGCAGCATACACTAGTGATGTCCGTGGCAGGACGTTCGCAAACATCATTGGCTGTATGCCTGATCCAAAAAGATTGCAAAAATGGAACAGTTACCCATGCGAGATTCCAAGTTCCTTCTGAAACTGGTGGTATAACGGTAACGAAAGACCGTTCACCAGAACACTGCGAATATCTCAAAAATTTACCTACTGTTTCTCAGATTGTCAAAGTAGTAATTCCTACTCAGTCGACACTCGCAAATCAGATAATTCCTTATTTAGACATTGATCTTCACTCGAATTTCATAAGATCACCACTTTCTGCAGTGTATGATTCTCCTCTAAGGGCCTAGACTTATGACTCACTCAAATGAAATGATCCTACCGAATGAAGCATTTCCGACTCGGATATTTCATCCCAGAAGAGAAATAGCTCAAATCAACTCTTTGGAATGCTTATAGCATCCTTTCAAACACCTCTCACTACTGTCTCAAGTAGCTAATCACTCAACATAGACCATGTTTCTTCTCAATCACGGAATCATGGCCAAATCTTTTCCACTGACCATCTCAAATCTCTCCATGTTAATCTCTATTATTGTCTTACTTCTATATCAGCGCCACTCGAACTCAATTCCCATTCTTGACCAAACTCAATATGGTTTGATGAAAGCCAAATCCACTTCTACCTAGATACATCAAAAGCTTTTTTCAAGCGATTGCCTATGTTGTTATCTCCAAGAAGATTATTTCTCTCAACTCTACAAAACATTTTATCCTGCCAGTCTTTGACTATGGATCTTAATATTAAAGATTTGGATTCAATGAACATTAAATCGATATGTAGCTTAATTTTGCCACATATTGACCAAGATGACTTTCAATACCCTCATGATTTTACTATGTGATACAAAGTTTTTTATAACTTTTTTTACAATACAATTGCTATTCAAAAAAGAAAATTAGCTAATGATGCCAAAATAGTTATCCACTTATATGGCAATTCGGATCTTATCAAGTTGGATGAATTCAGTCATATCAAATTATACCTTCAACGTCAGATAATTAAACGAAAATGATGTACTTTGGCTCCTCCTTGTCTTTTTTTATAATAGAACGTTTTATTGTTTATGGTTTTATAATGTTAATTTTTGCTCATTGAAGAGTCTATCCTTTCATCACTGAAGAAATTAAAGACCTTGGCATCACATGCAATAACAAACTGAGGTTCGAAAAGAATTTCGTGAATACAAAAAAAAATTGTGAAAAAACATTTAACTACAAATCGTTCATGCTTATTAGAAAATTGTATTCAAAAAGTTGATAGAAATATAAGATATATGAATTTAATTGTAATTTCGTGAAGATTTGAGTTCTGCATCGAATGGTGAGAAAAATTCTTCATTCTGACGCTCCTTCGCTGTTACACGCTCATTGGAAGTGCCTGAAAAAGGAGTATTGACTCAATATTATTGAGTAATTGAATATTTAAATATTAAAAAAAATTGTATTTTATTTTCTAAATGAATTGATTTTTGAATTCATAAAACGAAAAAAAATCATTTCTCCCTTTTGAATCTTGGACTGGTTCAAATATGGTAACCATCAACCTTCAGCCTTTAGCAACTCTGTAACTAAAACTACCTTGAAAAAATCACTGCTATGAAAGACTGCCACAAAAAGAACTCGATGAATATTTAGCTTATTTTTGCCACTTATTGACCTAGATTCTACTTTCTATACTCTCATGAATTTATTATAAGTTACAATTTTTATCATTTTATATAATATATACATAATTTGAGATAACTGTCATCTTGTCGACATTTATCTCAAATTCAAATAGCCACAATTTTCTTTTGATTTAAATTCTACAAGATAAATTTGAATTTTGTTATAAAGACTCGTTGATTCGCGATTATATTCAGTGCTCAATTCAACTTCAATGTATCATTTGTGAATGCACATTTAGAATTGCATTTATATTATTTGTCCTATAAAGATGATGGACCGCGTTCTACGACGTTTGAATACAAATATTATAACGTCCAGTCATTCATTTAAATCATTGAACGATGTAAACGACACCAAAGTCGATGGTCACACCACTCCCATCTCAATATTCGGAACACCTCTCGAAGTCTTACTCTCAAAGGATAATTCGACAGTTCCTTACTTTTGCATTAACATTTGCGAACTCATTGTCAAAATGCATGGCCTCGAGGCTGAGGGAATCTTCCGCAAGAATGGTAGCTCAAAGATTCTCGAAACTGTTAGAAATGATTTAAACTTTGCCAATGAACACGAAGTCAATCGAATTCTGAAAGATGAAATTGAAAGAAACAACGACGTCCATTCTGCTGCTTCCTTGTTAAAGTTATTTCTCAGGGATCTTCCAGGCTATCTCGTACCGTTGGACTTGACTCAAGATTTAATGAAGGTTGGTTTTAATCTAGACATGGTGTAAAAGATTCTATTTATTAATTCATCCTTTTCCGTTTCAGATGATGAGTAGCTTCAACGTAACTCCATCTTCCATCGGGATTTTATCTTCAAACAACTCTCTGTTGTCAAAATTTGAGAATATAATTAGTCAGCTACCGGCGTACAGCTATTCCTTACTACAGTATTTGTGCAATTTCCTCCATCAAGTGTCCAAGTATGAGAATTTCAACAAAATGAGCGCCAACTCCCTCGGCATCGTCTTTGGGCCGTGCATATTTCCTCAGAGGAATGAGAATAAATTGGAATCGAGTGATGACGTGAGTCTATTTCTAATAGTCTCCCCTAATGAAGATGTCCATTTTTCCATTAATTAAAACGTTAGCAATCAATGTGATGATAATCAATTCATTTGAGAATAAAATCTGCGAAGTAATTGCACTAAAATCAATTATTTTAATTCTCTAATTACCAAAGACCTTTTGGAGATCAATAAATTTCCATCCTTTTTTTACAATTATCACTTTTTAATAAATCTCTTGAATTATCTCTTCTCAACTACGATTTCTGCTAAAGTTCACCTAGAAAAGGGTCTATTTAATTACTAAAGTATTCTCTTCTTTTACATACCCTTGATATGTTGAAACTACAAGATTTTTTGACAAGTGGTCTAATTATGAAACTCTTAAAATTAAATTGGAGCCTTGCAAAAAATATCTCTCTTTTTGATATTGTGCATTTATACAAAATGCTGTAGAGAAATTTTAACTTGTGCCTCCACACATGCTGGATGAAAATTAATTATACAGTTAGATAGATGGAATCTATATTTATCCTATTTCTTAGTTAATTAAGAGAAAAACTATGTGGCTAGATAAAATGAAACTGAGAAAAAATTAAATTTTTTGATTCTCAAAGAAAGAATCAGAAGGAAAACATGTGAACCTGTAATTGAGGCGATTGGATTGGAATAAAAATCTCTCATTTATCAAAAGATTGAGGGCTAGATATAATTTAATGTATTCATTTAGTCGTAGACGACACATGTTTGGTTAATTATTCCGAGAGAAAGAGAGAGAGAGAGAGATCAACTACTTTCAAGATCAGAGTTGGTCTCTTTTTTATCATGAGATTTTACACCAAAGTTATGTTACAAAGAGAGGTGAATAAATTAATGATAATGCTGTCTTGAAACTGTGCAAGATCATAATTATACGTTGTGGATCCAGTCTTATCACAAAACATGTATTTTATGCTCAAAAATATGAAAATAACCCATTTGAAGTTGGAAAAATTATAACCCGGATACATTATACTGGATTCTTCTAATTCACACTTGAAAAGTGGCTTTAGTATTTCGGTAGTCCTGACTTTCTAGTTCTTGAACAAAGGCACGAATTGTAAGTGTGTCTCCTTGCTCTCTAGTAATTACACAATTAGCCAGAAAAAATCTTTAATATTTCATTATTCGGGCATTACATTAACAGGAATAGTCGAATAGAAATTAAAGTGTAGGCTGACAAAAGTATTAGGGAAGTGGTTTCCTCCATCCACTGGGGCATTCGTAATTTGTGTGGTCATTTAAATCACCCCTAATCATCAAATTTCCAAAGGAATAAATACATTTCAGGCATGCTGAATACGAAATCGATGATATAGATTTATGAAAAACTCATTTGTAGATTTTGGGAATAAAGCAATAAATTGATTGTTTTCAGCCATGAAAGTTATCTAATTTTGAAAGAATCCTGATATAACATGGAATAAAGCAGAGTTAATTTAAGAGAATCGGGAGAAAAGAATCAATCCTCATCAGTAGAGTTCAAGTTTGATACAATAGATTGAAGATTTATTCAATGCGTTCTCTCTCTTCTCATCGTAGCCACCTTTTTCTTCTTTCAAAATTCGCTCTGATCCCTTTTTAACCAGGCAATGGCCTTTTTCCCTCACTCTTGAAAGTTCACTATTTCGTTTACAACAGATTGGTCGTTTTTAGCCGTGGATTTTCAGGTGCCCTAAGTAATTCAACAACAAAAATTGAATGAATATTGCTTATCTTTCGGACCTTGGTGGTTATTTTTATAATAGGTGATGCAAAATCTTATTTATGAGACCTCTAAATAGTGATTTTCAATCAGTCTTGAAGGTTACCCAATTGATAAAGAGGCAACTTCTATCCCTGGTTATCATATTCTACCTTGTTGTAAAAGGTTAGAAATAGGAAGAATCTCTAATCTATTATTAGTTGTCTTGAAACCTATCTCTTTAGAAGAAATTGGACTTTGGAATGAAGAAAAGAGATATTATTTTTATGTGTTTGAAAAAGGACATTGAATTGATTATCGGTTTATGATGTTGGTTTTTTTCTATCGAATCCACATCGAATCGATATGAAATAATAACCTCGATAAGTTTGGTTGGGTAGCGCTGTTTTATTTCCACTCAACTTGTGAAAGAACCATTGAATTACACTTTACTACTAAATTTAACTATTTCAACAAATTAGCTTCTCCTCGAACCTATGGATACAAGAGTGAAACATTTCTTTCAGCATTCTTTATTGAAGAAAACGTGTTGCCATCTCTAGACGCGCAACGTCTCTCTCTAGACTCATCAGTAGAGCGACATCTATTCTTTTTGAAATGCAAGAAAATGTGATCAATCTTCTTCTTAGGGGTCAGGGTAGGATTTTAGAAATGGACTATTCGGTCTGTTGCCATGACTGACTATAAATTGACTATTTTGAAAAAAATATAAAATAATAGGGATTGATCCCCCATTATGTATACATTTCAACCAGTAAGAACCAATAATACTTGGCTTTCTCTGTAAATAAATATTCTTTTCTAAATGGCTAAATTCCTCGTTCAAATCAGAAAAAAATTGGAAAATAAAATTGCAGAAAACATGTAATTTTAAATCATCAAAAGAATTAAAATGTATTATTTTTGTTCTATCATTATCAAAACTGACTATAAATTGTCTCTTCAACGTACTATTTTGGTTTGCTCTACTCATCAGTAGAGATTAGGTAGTCTTCTTTTTCACCACTAGCACTAATCGCCATATCATTGATGAATGAAAGAGCTTCTTCATTTATGAAAAAGAATGGTTTATCATTGATGGCTACAAGTTTTCTTCGATTAAGAATACTGTAAATACTTTGAAGTAATTAAATCTGAGGTTATTGATTTCAGTGTTGTTCAGAGAGAACAAGTCTAAATTGAACCATATTTTCTTTAAAGCTGTTGTTAATTTTATTATTAGACTAGACTTGCTTCATTATGTCTCAATTTATCAAAGAAATCTCTTCTCTTAGTACTTTGACTCGATCAGAGATAACCCAAGAGAATTGAGTTCAAATATTTGGAATATTGATTCAAGAATTTGATCACTTGTCATTTTCATTCTTTGTACGAGAATAATTCAACGCCCTTAATTATAATAAAAATCTTTTAGTTGATCAAAAAAGGCTAACAATCATCTCTTGTATAGCATATCGCCGTTAGAGGGTTACATTTAACGTTCAAAGCATGCAACATATATGTAGGAATATCAATAACAACAACCAAGACCGGCTATTATCATTCTGCAAAGGTTGATAATCATATGTTTTTATTAATGTCAAGTTTTGTTTCTCCCCTACTGTAAATACACAATGTGTATATTTATCTGATCTCGACTATTACCAATGCACAAAGTTAGGGATGCTGATTCTGTTATTCCTTTTAATGCAAAGTACATTGGTGCACACAATGCTGTTGTGTGCTACTTCCATGTTAGATAAGTATCAGGTTTATGACCTCTCCTACTAGGAAATATAAAATCCTCTTCTTTCTAATTCGGAGGGGGGGGGGAGAAAAGTTATTCCCTCCTCGATTATGCAACTATTCGATATGAATTATATTATCTCAACTTGGATCTGCTTCATCTCTAGAGATCACCCCGCGGAACATTAAACATTAGAAGCGATAACTCTGGAATCACTCAAGATTTTCTCTCTCAAAATCAGCCTTTTTATTACCCGAAATGCCCACTCAACTGGCCTACCCTGACTATTTTTATAGCCTCTATGCATATATATCAATTGAGTTGGACAGTAACAAATGAGCTCTTTTAAATTTTCCTAAAATAAATTAATTCTAATATTTAGTGCAGATCAGAGAAATATTTGACCATAATTATATAGGTTGTTAGAGTGGATGTTAGGGCACTGCTTTTTGATTTTACCTCTTTTAGATCGCGACATGATTTCACGAGTGTATTAAATATTTAATTTGAACTTGCGCCAAAACCGTGATTTCTCGACTATCTAAAGAGTTTGTGAGAAATGCGAGTTATATTTGGGACTAGATGAAAAATGCTATCCTTTAGAAGAAACGTTCTCAATTAAAAGTTTTTTGTTAGGAAGATGTGACTGATGCTAGTTATATCTATTTAAAAATTAGCCAGAATTTTGAAATCTAAAGGGAGAATATTTTCAAACATTCTGATTATCCTTAGGAGCGGAATAATTAGCTTGAACAGAATATATCGACATTTTCATTCAGTAGCCTTTAAACAACGAGTGTTTCGACCACAGTAGATGGATGGAAATAGCCTTAGAATTAGTTCTTCATCATCTAATTGAGCAATCTAAAGCGATTCCTCGTGATCTTATTTCAAAGAGCAGTGCCCTAGTGGATATGAAAGAATAACGATTCATCTGCAAGGTTTCCATAACAAGGCTCTAATAGGCACTAATTAGTCTAGCATGTAGATTCTCGATACTAAATTTATTGGAGATGATTACAGTAAAACGTTATTTGTAAAGAAAATATAAATCAATACACCATATTCTCTATTTAATATGATCAACTGTCTAGGAATAAGGCTAAGAGGATACTACATTTATGATTATTTTCTATTTATTTACTCTTCAATAGTTACTAGAGAGTGTACATGTCTAGATTTTGTTAAGAGAGAGAAAAGTAAATATTAAATAATCTTCCTTGAATGTTTCAAGTGTCGAAAAACCTCCACTACTTGAGAATCTTTCACTGATATCAGCAACCCTTTTAAACCATTTTGCCTATTCCTTTCAAATGTCAATTTTACCTCAATATAAATTCGATGTACATCAAAATAAACTAAACATCTCAAAGCTATTCCAGCAGAGAGATTTGCCAGTTATTTACATTTAAACGTAGATACAGTTATTCATTTTAGAGGATTCCCTCAATTTAAATGTTCTCCTTTGTTGTTTTCGCTGTCATACGAGTTGATTTATCTACGATCCAGGCTGTGACTCACGCTTGAATAGAGATCATTCTCCAAGATTTATGTGCACGAGTTGAAGAGAATTTATTCCTAGAATTCTTTCTACAAATTACATCACCTTGGTTACCTCTCTATGTAGGTAGACTCAATTCATCAATAAAAGATCGATTACTCCACGCCTTTATCAAAGTACACCACGTTTAATGTTCTCTCAAACTTTTGAAAATTAGAAATTACGCCTCTTGGGACCACTGCTCTAAACAAAAAGTTTATCCAGAAGATGATGAAAAAATGTCATCTTTTAACGATCATAAAAGCGACTAGGATCAAGCGCATCTTGTACCTACAACAATGTATGCGCACAAACTATCAGATATTAAATTATTCATTAAAAAGTATAGATTTATATTCAGCTCAAGGCCCAACTATCTTTTATCGAAAAGCTTTTATAGAGATTTATTACTAAAAATAATATCTCAACAGTTGTGCATTGTCTAATGATCATGTGTTTGAATGTATGGGTAAACTTATCCGTGAATTATTCGTCAGACGTGGAAGCGTTGGAATTTTGATAGATAAAGAATACTGCAATCTCCCGTCTGGTTTTATACACACATATACTCTAAACTTCAATTTCTATATATGGAGATAACCACAGATATCTTCCGACGTTTTCCTCCTTAAAGGCTGAAGAGAAATTAAATTTTGAAGAAAATAAATCAATTCCGATTACGTTGTTCAGCCTGTCTCGTAATTAGTCATTTAAAATATTAAATTTTTATGTGATTACGTTACATTTTTCTCACCTCATCATTTTCACAGGATTTAAATCAATTCAATCCACTCGATCATTTCAAGTTCAAAGGTCCAGAAATTAATTTTTATTAGAAAAAAGTCTTTGGATGATGAGTAGAAATATTCTTTCTATTAAAATTAAGAAAATACTAATAAAAATTAGAAATTCTTTTCAAGATTTCATTGTCAGAATTATTATTCTTGATATTTTTGTCGACATTGTTAGTGAAATAATGAAGCCTTTATTCCAAGATATTTATAGCAACAGCCAGTTCTGAGAAATATAGAGGTTGCAAATTCGATGAAAATATTTTTTCAAATGACCCCAATTATCTTTTGGATAAGCACTACTCATAAGTGAAAAATGGTTGAAAAATAAGATTTGATCAACCACAAGTTTATTTTTGTATTTAGAGATAATCTAAAACTTATTTTCTATAAAAATTGGACGAAAAAATTGATTCATCACAGCTCTATCTAAAAAAGAAGTACTTATGAGTAGTGCTTATCCAAAATATAATTGGGGTTATTTGAAGAAATATTTTCATCGAATTTGCAACCTCTATTTTTCTCAAAACTGTGAGATCTGAATAAACTTTTTTCAATTAACAGTGGCCTAGTATCCATGATGGCTTTTAGAATCCAAATTGAGTATGTACATTTTTATCTCTGAATTTGTGTAATTAATGCGGATTTCTGATAAGATGAGATTTTGTTGAAAAAATATGCCCATGTATTATTTAATTATTTTTTCTTTAAAATATGCTAAAATATGCTCATGGAAATTGTAAAGGAAAAAACTGATCATAAATATGTGTTCAGAATGAAAAACTGTATTATCAGTAAAAATATGCTAAATATACTTTTTAGTTGTCATGATGATAAGCAAATCCTTATTCTGCTACACTTTATAGTTGAACCATTCGCAATGAAAGTTTAGACAAGAAGAAAGTGTAAAATATAAATTTTCCCCCCAAATGCTAAACTTGATTCAAATATTTAAATTTCAGACAGTTTCAATCAGTTCAGCTTTCCAACTGAAAACTTTTTTCTTCTTCAAGAAGAATTATTTTTAACAAAAGTATTGTTCAACTCTGATACATGTAACTGCCCATACCCCCACTGGTTAGGGCCGACATTTTTTTCTATAGAATAGAAAAATCAAGATTCTCGGCTAAATCAAACAATCAGTCCAGAGAGAAAATCATTCGGGTGACTCATTCGATCAGCATTCACTGAATCCCTGAGCTACTAGGGTGTATGAGTAGAAATTAAAGCTCAAGACAGCTAAATGATTATTCGGAGGGTCAGGTGTTTAGATGAATTCGAAACGTGTTAAAATTCGTGGTAGTATTTGATTAAAAGAGCTTACATTAAACAGCACAAGGGGAGGCATTTCTTGATATTTCTACAAGTTGCAAAGAATTGATTTTCTCTCTAAATGTCATACGACAGCACTTTTGCATTATAAAACAATAATTCGCAATCTAATCTCTCCAAAATCGTCCACACTGCCATCTGGAAGCAATAGTTCGACATTTTACTTTTTTGAATTTATTTTTCAATAAATTGTACTTTAGAATTCATTGCGTTGTGCAAAAGGCCTTATCCACCAATTGCAGTGGAATTACCATTGACTCTCTTATCAGTTTCCTGTTCGTGTGGTAATACTAATTAAACGGTTATCTCCTAGATGCAATGGTTCGCCAAACAGAACATACTCAACCAGGTCATGTCGATAATGATTGAGAAAGCGCCACGTCTTTTCCGAATGCACGCCTCCAGCTCTGTCAATATATCCGCGAAGGACGCGAATCCTGTTCATACGAATTATTGTGAGTCTCGAAATTTGAAAACGTACTTTAATCTTGCACTTTTTGGCGCTAGAATTTAAAATTCCAGTAAAAAACAATGATTAATACCTCTTCTCCATCTGACCTCAATCTAAAAGCCTGATAAGTACTAAGATTCGCCTTTTAGAACAATAACTGTTAATTGTAAAGTGAAGGTATGGAAATCTTCCCTCAGCTTATAACAATTATTGCAATTGCCCTATTGATTAGTTTGTAATTAATTATACAAACCTCATCTCTCTGTGTGCTTACAATCGATGATTCAACAGCAAAAAGTATGCCTTTCATTAATTGAATGCGTAGAGATTCGACTCTAATCTCTATGGTTATTAAGTAATTATTCTCGTCTATTATTGATAATTCTCAAAATGAGACTTATTTCAAAGCACTATGTGAATTGAGGTCGTCTTCAAAGAGAGAGAGTCCATCTCTGTTGTGTGAAAATCAAGGTTCCACACATATTTTAGATCAGATCTAGTGAGAAAGACATTTCTAAAGACAGATCTTTGCTACCACCAGGCTCTTAGGTGCGTTGTCAAATTCTTGGGATAATATCACAAATGGCTTCTCATTACCAAGAAATTTTGCGTTATTTTCACCCAAAATATAGGCAGTTGTGGGTTTTTGCTTTGATATTGGCTGAGCAGAGATTTGTAATAATCTTTAAGAAATATTTTGTCGTGAACCAAAATATGCACGAGGTTTTGTTTTTCGCGAGAATAAATCTTGGAAAAAACAAAATTAATTTTCGCAAAAACAGAACATGTGGAAAATATGTAAAAAATAAAAGATTATTCAATAAAACTACATGAAGATGTAATACCATGAATACCTTATTTTTCGAGGATTTCAATATAAACAGAATAATCTGTTATTGTTAAAAATAATTTATACTGCATCTTAATAGAAATTCTTGAAACGTGGAATTTTAAGAAATTGCATTTTTTCGCAATAAATTCGCGACTTTTGATAATTTCTTGTAGCCTCAGATAATTTCGTAAATACAGGTAAAACAGCCAAGATTTAATCATGCCAATAAACTGTCGCTGTATCCAAAGAGATATATAGCTCGTGCAATTCAAATGTGCACTGGAATATATCTTGTTCCCTTACACAGACTAGAAAAGTTTTGGGCACCTCTTCTTTTTTAAAGTCTTTTTTTTTTTAGGCTTGAAGTTTTGAAATTTGGCATCAATACAAAATACTCGTGGTCCTAGTCAGAATACTTCTGTGTAGACATGAACAGCTAATTTTCCTTCAGGATCTTGTTATAAATTTGCAATTAACGAAAAACCCAAATGCACTTAAGTCTTTTCGATCTAATTACTACAGAGAGCTTGCAAAAGTACTTTGTTTAACATCCTCCATCTTTATTTCAGACATTATTCCTATCTCCATCTAGAATGTCTATTCATACACGAATTTTTGAATAATTCTGCACCAAATTAAGAAATATGTATCTGAACTAACCACCCATCTCATCCTTCTTGGGCTCCACATCGCTGGAAGAGAACAATCAACTGCATATTGTTCTTTAATTTATGTACGCTTGTATCGCTGATCCTACCCCCTTCTCCCCACTCTCTGAGAGAGTGAGTGAAACCTTCATTTTCCCTTCATTTAGTTCAATTTATAATCATTGATTCCTTTTGTATTATTTTGGGCGTGGCCTCTGTCCAATCTTTCCCTCTCACTTGGGACTTGAAGCAAGTTGAGGAAAGGCTACTTACTTTGATCATGTAATTATTTGTAAAGTGAAGGCATCTTGAGAACCTACTCGTCAGTAAGGTCAACTACTTTTGACACCAAATCAAGTTTATATTTTTCAAGAATCTGACCTCAATCAATTGTTATGTATTTCATAAAACATGTTACATTCCATCTAAACTCAACGTATTCCCTTTTCATTGTGTAAGAGCTGACGTAATTCCCCTATTGTGTACACTACAAAGTTATCTCAACAAGCAATACACATGGAGAGACGTTATTTCCATTGTGTAGTATCCCTTGATAAATATTTGCAATGAATCGAAACTATTCTCTTGATTCCCACGTCGTTCTTCATTATTGAAAAAATGTTCTTTGAAATTATTTTAATTTGGAAACATGCTTAAAATTGGCAATGTTCATGTTTTCTCTCTCCAACCAACAATATAACTGTAACGTATTATTCATTCAGAAGTAGTTTTAAAATTCTTTTGAAGTACCAGTCAACATTTTGACATAAAATTCATGAAATCTGTTTTTTTGTTATTGAAAATTCGAATTTGCTGCCGAAAAATTTCAAACTTAAACAAGCTGTTATCATGAACTATGATTTTTGGTTTAGGAAAGAGCAAGGATAATAATAGCTCTATTTTCGTTCATCCAATTAAAACTTTTGACAGCAAAGTTTGGATTCGATTAGCAGTCACTAAGTGTAGAACTGCTCTCAAAACTGAGCGGAATAAATTGAAGTGGTGTTTTTAAAATCCCGTAAAAAGGTTTAGAAATCAATGAAAAATAGAGAATTGCCATCAAATCTACTCATATTATGTTCGTTTGATGTAAAAGAGAAATTAGCCTTAAAAATACAAGTTTCGGGTGACTCTTGTCTCTGTGAAACAGATTTTTGAAAATTGATAAAATCAAGCTACTATTTGGAAAACAGATCTCTCCCCTTATCGTCTCTCTCTCTCTCTCTCAGCAATGTGTAGATGGATATTTGTCATATCCTATTCCAATGAAGCTTGCATTTTGTATGGTTTCCTCACTCGTTATTAAAGTTCATCTAAACAAGAAATCATACCTTCTACAATCCTGTACTCTTCCCTCCCATTCTAATCTCAGTTATACAATACACAATCCACAACGTTGGATAAAGGTTAACTATGCACATGATCTTTACTCCCTCAGCAATCCATTCGTAATACGAGGAATTTTCTCCCTTTTTTAAACTTTCAATTTTTAATATCTCCTCTCCCAAAAAAGATTTGAAACTGCTTTTGGAAATTCACTCCATTTAAAATTTCTTGAAGGTTTTCTCATGTCTAGTTTGGGGGAATCCATGTGTAATTTCATCAATGGTTTAGTTAGGCAATAAAATCCGTAGACTGTTCATTATTTTCTTTAGATACCAATCCAATTTTTACCTGATCCCCTAACGAGTCTGTTTGCCTGAAATGTTTAAGCAACACATGTTACCAATAAGCCGCCTGAATCCGATCTATTACTCATCAATTCTTCTTGGAGGTGTTTAGTAAACATCTCGCAGGTTTCCCCATTAGTCATTGGAAACATTTGGGCTAACCCCAAAGAATAGAGTTTGATGTACAAGACTGAATCTAAATAAATCTTGTATTTTCCAACAATCTTTTTCTAATCTCACTTTTCTGTGACCTCCAATGTCCCCCACCCCTCAAACCTTTGTAGAACCCCTTTCTTGGATTAAGAAATTAATTGTGAATCTCTTTCTTCTAGCTGAAATTTTGACTGACGAAAAGTTGACACAGAAAAGGTACACAAGCTCAACCAGTCTCTATTCGGACAACAAAGCCAATCCGGTCAGCGGCCCAATGGCCAGACTCTCAACTATAAGTAGCTCAAAGTGAGTTCAAAGTCTAAGCAAACATTTGGTCAATTCTTTCATCTCTTTCTCCTCACAGCAAATCAAGCAACAATTTAAACAACGGAAATCACAGCCGAAATGATTCCTGTGAGTTCTCTTTTCATCGGATTATTTCTTTAAAATAATAATAATAATTTTGGTTAGCCTTTATGATGACGCACAGATCAACCGAGGGAATGTCGCCAATACTTCACAACCTAATCTCAAACACAGTTTCCCGCTTCTCCGACAATTATCTCTTCAACGACTCCCTTAACAGCCAGCCATACTCGAGTCTCGTCTCCTCCTGCACAAGTGGCACAACGGCTGGAGAGCCCGAGGAGGCGCCGCCCGCCGTGCCCTCTCGTAACACCTCCATCGCCAACTCTATCCAGTCGAGTAATGGTCAGAGGCGCCAGATCAAATCGACAGCCACTGTCACTCTTTGCAATGGTAACAAGTCCTCTGACAACCGAATGAACAAGACCTCTTCTAATAATAATCTCGTGAGTGAAATCTTTGAAATTATAATGAGGTACACAAATTGGGAAATATCGTGCATGATTAAAATTATGAATATTTGATTCTTAAAAATAAGATTTGAAGCCGAAATTACAACAAAAATAAAAAGTACCATTAATTTAATTTTCTATCGATATATATTTAAATTTTTTAATGTAAATTGTATGGGCGAAAAAAAAAAATTTGAATGTATTCTGCGTATTTTAAATTCCGTTGTCAGATATATTGTTTGTGTAAACATATTTTTATTTGTAATAAAGTCGATTTTTGACGCAAAAAACGTTTTTCCATAGGATCAAATGGTACTATCTAAAAATATGTTGCTCACCATCATTGCCCTCCTTGTTATTAAACGGTTTTAAAATTACAAACAGTGGCAGCTTTGCTGGGTGCAAAGGTACGGTTGCTAGAGTAACCTAGATAGATATTTCTAGATTGAATTATTTTGTAAATCGTCAGGAGTCGATAAAACGCAAAGTTGAAGGGTTTAATGCTTCTGTCACGATGTCCTCTGACACTCGAGATATTTCCATAACCTTTAATCGAATGACATTTTCGTTACATGCTTCAAATAAACATTTCAATATCATTGACAAAAATACCATTTCCTTTTCTTGTAGATCAACCATCTGGATTTTATTTGATTTTTTTATTAGAAGAAAATCTCATTAATTTTTATAATAAAAACGTCCCTCACACATCCCATTCTAGGGCAGCTTATGTCAAGTCATCATTCTGGGTACAGATTAACAATAAGGGCAGCCAACGGATGATAATCATTTTCTTCTTCCTTTCTCTAAATATGAAATCCAATTAAAATTTGAATTTGAAGTGGATTGCGTGGAGGATTTTTCCCCAAGTCACAACATTTGTTTTTTCATATGGCCCTCCTCGGGATCAGTTTACGCCAAGAACTCACTCTCCTCCCCATTATAAACCCTTGAAAGTAGGGCTACCAGAAAAGTGTAAAAAATCGAGATGCAATATATATATTTGAAAAAGTGCATTTATTGCTAATTATCAGTTTGTGTCTAAAATGTGGGATTTTTCAAATTCGTTACCTTAACCCTTTAAGCCCCGGTTGTGATCCTGAGCGACATTGACTTTCTTATCGTTATTCATATATCAAAAGTCGTAAAATACATCAAGTCACATCATTTTGAAGATGAGTTTGTTGGCTTTCTGATTATATATTTGAGGTTATTCAGTCATTCATTTGAAAAAAGATATTGGCCGTCGAATTTTGTAGAATAGGAATTATCATAGAATTGTAGAGTCGGGTCTTAAAGGGTTAAGAAAATCAGCAACGCATCTACTCATGGTTTGG
>JJOG01001935.1:0-21025 GCA_000715275.1 Gyrodactylus salaris
AAGGTTTGAAAAAGATTCTACAGTAGACATTTCAGTTTCTGTAATATAGAAAACAACATGAAATTCAACAAGAAAATAGGAAGACCAATGGCAAAGAGAATTAGGTCTGTTGCCAACAAAATATATATAAACAATGTTAATTAAACATTCCTCTATTTATAAAGAATCCGAAATCTTATGTCATGAATGTTTTAGCCTTATTTAATGAGAATTGTTTAGAGTTTTTCACTTTGTTATAATAATAAATATTGGTATGTCCTATAGTTTATGATAAATAGACAACATCTACACTTGTTATTAATAAGAAAATTAAAACTCCACTTATTCATAATAATTTCAACTGAACTGTCCTATAGGTTGTCATAATAATGTCTACCCCTCCACTTGATTTTGATAATTACCCTTCTATTTATTGAACCCCGGGAATAATGGGTTGCACAATTGGCAAGCTTCTCTGCACATCATTGAAGATGGAAACGAGGGACTCCCAATCGACAGAATAATTGACAAGACGTTTTGGGATTGGTTGGATAATTCCCTTCTTCAGTTGTCAAGGTTGAAACTTCAAAAAGCAGCCTTCACATCCAAGATTTCCGTCGATAAATAAATTATAGTCTACCCCACTCTCTCACTGGTCAATCTCTCTCAAGTTCATCCAGCATACACCATCTACTTTACAGGACTCAAAAAATCTATGTACCTAATAGGTACTACCTAAGGAAGGAACCCTGGGATGTGAAGGCTGCTTTTTGAATTTTCAACCTTTTCAGAGACAACTGAAGAAAGGAATGATCCAACCACTCCCGAAACGTTTGTCAAAACCCCCCATTGTTACAATTATTATTATTCAGTCGATTGGAAGTCCCTCGTTTCCATCTTCAATGATGTGCAAAGAAACTTGCCTATTCTACAACCCAGAATCCATCTGAATAATCTACGAAATATATTAGAATATACAATTATTATACTTTTGAGTAGACACGTCATTCAAGATTTTTAAAATTATAATTCACGTACTAAGTCCTTTATTTTGTCTATTTTTTGTCATGGGTAAAGATCCATCTATTGCCTCTATGGTCTTTATCTTTTCAAGTATTTTACGGTCGCAAAATAATGAGACAAAATAGTCGTAAAACTGGACTAGCCTAAAATTTGATACTGGATCCTTTTACACGTAGAATTCTACATCTACAAATATAGAGAGGTTTCTTTGCATATCATAGATAGACAAAATTTTTGTCAAGTTATGTACTAACTAGTCCAATGGGGACCCTGTAAGGCTGACATTATTCTTAGAGCTTTCGAGTCTATGAAGAATTGGGTTGCTCAAGATATAACTGGTTTGATTATAGATATAATATTTTATTGCTAACACAAAACTCATTAGGCGAATAGACTCTTTTAAAATCGTATAAATCTGTCTCTAGTAATCTTGATAAATGGTCTCTTTTTTGATATGTACAATAGATATGATTCATCTTATTTTCTCTTGTTAGATTTCTAAAGTAGATTACAACACTTGAAAATCCTATGAAAATTGAACCTTGATCGATAATGCTGTACTTCTGGGGCAAAGTAGGCCTGCACCTCAGTGGATGGAGAGAGGTCCTGCAGCTTGAGGATGCCCTGCTTCGTTATTAGCTGACAATCGAAGAGGTCAAGCCGCTTGAGCTTGTTAATCTTTTTCGATAAATAATCCAAGGAAACATCAGTCAGCAGGGGGCAATTATCCATCGCTAGATTTATCAAATGTTCCCTCTCACTTAGACCGCCTGGAATTGATATCGTCATTATATCAGTGAGTTTATAAAATTAAAAATCTGTCAAGACTTGACCAATCAAGCATCACTTTCACACCCAATGAGAATCGATTATGTATTTGTGTGTGTGTGTATAACTAGTTTAGACCAATCAAGCCAATACAATATTTTGTTAAGCAATAAAACACTTATACAAATGTCCTATTAATTATGTAATACTTTGGTATTTACTTGTTAATTTTGATATTCCATCGTCTGTAATTTGGTCACAATTCGAGATAATCAAGGTCTTCAATCTGGGACAATTAATTCCCAGTTGAGCCAGCGACAAGTCTGTGATCAGACAACAGTTTTCAACATCCAATCTTTCGAGCTGAAAAAATAAGATTTTACATTGAATATGTATCATTTTTTCCTAGAAAACTCAGTTAAGGAATAATTCTTAATTTTCCGGTCGATTAAAAGCTTATTCTTCAAAGTTAATTCATGATATTCCCTACTGGGCATTCTATCTCAAGAGGTAATTAATTATTGGTTGAGCTCACTTTTGGCGAGGACCTGGTGAGGGCTATGATGCCATTATCGCTTATCGAAAAGCAATGACTCAACTCGACGGTTTTCAAAGAAAAGCACCCAAAATTCAAATCGCCAATGCCAATAAAACCCTGCCGGGAGATATTAAAGGCCTGCACGTTGGATTGAAATAGGTGCGTCTGCGAGATTTGATTGTGTCTCATGATTCGCGATCTCGACATGAGTGTATTATTCCGCGGCATTGCTGGATGCAGTTGGAGGAACTGGTTTCTTGATGGCAGTGTGTTATTGCCGGCGTTGGAATTGCTTCGAGCTATCAGGTTATAGCGAATCAAGAGGTCCTCCGGTGGTAGAGTGTACGTTAGAAGGGACGGGACCATGGAGATATTTAGGCAGCCAGCTAGCGCCCTTAGGCCAACGTCAGTTATCGAACAATAGGATAGACAGAGGATCTTTAGTTCTCGACAATGTATTGCCAGATACATCAGGGCATGATCTGTGATGTTCTAAAGTAATTTCAATTTTAAAGCAAAGCGATTTACTGGCTGCAAAGGAGAATTTCTTATACACTTCTTGTTTCTTACACTTCCTTGTTAAAATCATTAACATAGATTCACGTCGATTGATTGATACAAATCGGTTAATAAAAGTATTGAATAGAGATTTTTCAATCAAAAAAAACTATTAATTGACTAAAAATTCATTCAAGTTGGGTAATGTGACTAGAATTAATTTCAATTTTGTGAATGAAAGTGTGTAAATTTCCAGACTAACATTTTGACAATAATTCAAATTTAGAGACTTCAACCGAGGACAGTGCTTGGCAAGGAAGATGATGCTATGCGAAGTGAGAAACTGGCACCCAATACATCGGACTCTTTCCAGTCTGCGACAGCCGTCAGCGATATGAATGAGATTCTGATCGGTAATCTTAGTCCAAGATAAATCCAGACTCATCAGATCGTGGCATAAACTAGAAAAAAAACAGTTGTTTAAATCTTGCACCCAAAAACAGTGCACTAATTCAACCAACTTTAGCAGACTAAATCCATAGTTGTCGATAAACGTGGTCGACTCGAGCGACACTATCTTGAGGCGTTTGCAGTTCTGTGAAATGTATCGACATGAATTATTCGAAATATTCTGACATTGGGACAAGTCGAGAATTTCAATATAATGACACGATTCTGTGAGCAACCTAGATGGCAATAATGAGGTTTTGAGTTACTTTAATGCTTCGTCTGTTGCACAGCGACAACCCTTCAAGTTGAGCGAGCGTAGGAAGCCGCGACTGTGCTCGGCGATCTTCGAAATAATCTTTGGGTTGTTAACACCCTGAAAGTTTACCAGATTTATTTCCTTCCAGATTGAACCGTCGAATGCGCATTCATGCCAGTACTAAGTAATTAGGGATTACAACTTGAATAATTTTTCATAGTATTTTTTTCAACCTCTACAGAACTAAAATAGCATAATATGACCCCTATTTACAAGTCGAATTCTGAGCAGCCATTTATAAGTGATTTACTTATGGCTACTTTTCAACTCTTAAACTGAATTTTTTATAAAACTCTAGTGTTTGTGTATCAACATTTAAAAGGAAAATGAAATTTTGAAAGCTTAATTTTTCGGCTACCTAAACTTCAGGCCCTGAAGTTCAGGGCCACTGCTGCAAAATCCAATTCAAACTATACTCACTCGACAAACAGAAGATATTTTTGTTAGAGTCACTATATCAAGGTACGAGAATATTTTGATCAATATCTCCTTTGGTAACACATCGTTAATGCAGACTGGATCTTTCTCAAAAACAATTTTATCCTATAAAATGTATATAAAATGTGAAAGTCACTTACATAAAGATCTAGTAGATCATTCAAGACCTTTTGATTAAGATCCATCCATCAGAATGTGATGAAATCTATGATTAAACCATTGAGAAAAAAATTCCAATAAAAATAAATTTGAATTGGTGCCCTAAATGGAGGGTTTTAAGAAAGAAAATTGGATCTGAATTAACATTGTTTTAATTGTACAAACATTTCATAGGAGATGCCTAAGGTAAAAGTGCCGTCTAAGCGCCTTCCCCCGCCAGAGGATAACGATCTATCCTCTGACGATGATGACTATCAACAGGAGGAAGAAGAAGATGATGAAGAAATTGACGAAGAAGACGAAGATAAACCACGTGGCCGTCCGCAAAGTAAAAAGTCAAAGAAGCAAAAGAATCCCTTTAGCAATTTCATCGACGACGAAGCAGAAGTAGATGAAGACGACGAAGAAGAAGAGTACGATGATGAAGCTGATGATTTAATCAATGAGAATGAAGCAGAAGAGGTTGACAACAATGGTCCGGATGCGAGAGCTTTCGATTCCAGACTTAGAATGAAGGAAATCATGTCTCAGAACGAAGAGGAAATTGAAAGGTAATTTCAGAACACGATATGTAGACTCTTAATTTTAAGCTATCTTCTACTTTAAGCCTTTAATTTGGATAAAATCTAGAAAGTAGTTGATTAAAATGTCATTCCTACTGAATATAATTATGTAAGAGTATCTCTAAATTTGACCTTACAATTTGCAAAAGGTGACTTGATATATAATCGCTCAATTCTATGCTCAATAATACCATATTTAAAGTATCAAAGAAGGCTGGTCCAAAGTGTAGATTCTAGTGCTTATTTTTGTCTAGAATAACTTTTAAATATGGTCCTTATATAATCTATAATATAGATAGATCTATTCACTGTCAATTGATAATTTTGAGTTATATGTTTGTCTACCGGCCACATATTTGTCTTTTTAATATATTGCCTATTTCTTCAAAAAACTTTCAATGTAATCTTATTACATCGCTGTCTTATAAATCCCTTAGAGAACTCTCTTATGTAAGCTGACACGTCTAAAATGACCTAACAGCTTGGACCAATAGAATTAGTCTTGTAGTCCAAACAACACCAGAAAGACTCAATTTAGTGAATCATTTTACGTGGTGCCAGGCCTCAAAATCTTTGAAGAAAATCAGGAAGTCCTAAAACTTTTTTTCTTGACTTGAATTGATTTTCATCCTAAAATTATTTAGTGGCATTTGATCGCCCTATTTATGCATAATTTCTAGGTATTATGCTCAGCGCTATCAAGATCAAAGTTATGGAGATCGCTTTGGCCAAGGTGAAGTTATGGCAGACTCCATAGTTCAACAAAGTCAACTTCCCGAGATCAAAGATCCCAATCTCTGGGTCTTAAAGTGTCGCATGGGCGAAGAAAAGTCGACCGTATTAGCTCTCATGAGGAAGTTTATCGCAATGCAAACCACTGATAATCCTCTACAAATCAAGAGCGCCTTTGCTAAGGAAGGTCTAAAAGGGTGAGTCATAATAATCCACCAAGTAAATACAACTGAGTATGAGCATTGAAACTCTCTCGATCAGTATTTTATGATTAAATTAATACGATGATGCAATGGGGTTCTGATAGGGGGTCTCTTTATTTATTAGGGCAAAGGTCTTGATAACGTAAAATGAATGCCCTTTTTCTTTTCCAGTTACATCTACGTTGAAGCCTTTCGTCAAAACCACGTCAAGGAAGCCATTGATGGAATCAACGCCCTCGGACTGTCCAAGTACAAACAGACCCTGGTACCAATTAACGAAATGACCGATGTCCTCAAGGTTATCAAAGAGAGCCGCAGCTTAAAGAACGGCCAATGGGTTAGGATAAAATCCGGCATCTTCAAGGACGATCTCGCTATCGTAGACTTTGTAGAGGATGCTCAGAACCTTGTCGGCCTCAAACTTCTCCCTAGAATTGATTACGACCGCGTTAACAGATTCCAAGTTGGGCGTAACGATACTGACGGGAAGAAGGGACGCTTCAAGAGACCACCTTCAGCGCCTCTCGATATTAAAAGGGTCAAGGACAGCTGTCAGAGTGATGGTTCTTACATCATTTATGCTGGAAATCGTTATGACAATGATGGCTTTCTTAGAAAGAGCTTTCGCATAAACACCATTGTGAGTATGATTCTCCTCTCCAAGTTGGAAATAAGTTTTATTATGAGTCATACCTCTTTGTTGACCTTTTGTAGGCCTGACCATACCAGAAATAATCAAGATCTTAATTTAGTCATCTGAAGGAATAACTCCGACACTTGGTGAGCTGGAACGTTACGGCCAATCTCTCGATAACTCCCAACTAGCAGTGGCCGCTTCAATGGTCTCTGGGACCACCTCCACTGGTGCATCCAGCAACGCCCTTCTCACCCATCAATTCGTCCCCGGCGATGTCGTTATCGTCTCCCAAGGTGACCTCAAGGACCTCAAGGGAAAAATCATCTCCGTCGACGGAGACTCTCGTATCATTGTCCAGCCCAATCACACTGACCTCAAGGAACCCATTCCCTTCACACCATCAGAGCTGCAGAAGCACTTTTGCCAAGGTGATCACGTCAAAATCCTCTCTGGGCCGCATGAAGGCGAGACTGGCCTCGTCATTCGCTTCGACCCCAACGTCGCCATAGTCCTCTCCGATCAAAACATGTCCGAGTTGAAAGTAATGCCGAAGCACCTGCGTTTATGGCAGGACCACGCCATTAACGTCAACACGCCAAGTCATGTGCAAATGCTCGACCTAGTTCAGGTTGACGCTCAAACCATTGGCGTCGTAGTGGCCTCTGAGAGGGAAAAGATCTCCATTCTCACTACTCTAGGGAAGTTGATTGACGTCAAGGCCAATACGTCCTTGAGGAAGCTCAATGCTGGCATGGGTAATAAGAAGAGGGCTGCCCAGGCTTTGGATAAGAACGGCAATCTCATACAGGCGAAGGATTCGATTACTTTTGTTGAGAAGCCCTACACTGGCACTACCGGTGAAGTCAAGCATATTTATCGGTCATGGGCCTTTGTTTATTCAAAGTGAGTCATTAGTGATCAATTTGATTGAATCAAGAGCCTCTCTGATTATTAGAAAAATTTGCAAATATCAAGTTCTAGTAATTTCGACTTTGACATCTAAACATTTTAAATTAGGACCCAAATGAAGAACGCGGGAATTATAGTTGTAAAATCAAAGCAAGTAGCCTTGGTCGGTGCTCCATCTTCTGGGCCGAATATCAAGCAAATACCGAATGCAAATAAACGCGAAAACATCCCACAGTCCAGGTCCAAGCTGGCCGAGAAGAAGCTCTTTGGTAAGACCGCAAGGATCATCGCTGGCACCCTCAAGGGTCTCACGGGGATCATCTTTGAAGCGACGCCCCGGGAGGTCTTCCTTGAATTACATAGTCAATTTAGAAAGGTCCACGTGCTCAGGGAGAATATCGCCCTGGTCGATTCCAGCGGTCGTATCTTGCCCAGTCAACTCGGGACCCTTAACACGCCACGGCCCACGTCTATGCATGAACCACAGACTCCATTGGTGAGATTTTTCATTTTTGGTTTTCCAAAGTTTTTGCAAATATTCGAATACCTTTGGAATGAGAATTGTTGTACTTACATACAGCGTTTGAGCGTTTTGATTTATAGTAATTTTCAATTGAAATCATTCTGACCGTTAATATTTATAGCATGGCAGTCAGACTCCTCATGCTTCCAGTATGACGCCGAGACCAGATGCTACGCCACTTTCAAACTACTTTATGGCCAGCATGGCAACCCCGGCTGTACGATCTGGTGAAGAGCCTCAAACCCCAAATTCTAGTGAGAAATCCTTTTTTCTTTGTATGAGAAAACCCATGATTTTGATATGTGTTCTCAGAGAGTTGGATACCGTTAAATTTTGACCATTCTTCCTGATTTCATGTTTTAAATATTTTTCTTCCTTAGACTTCAATTGGCAAACCAATGACTACAAAATGGGCCTCAGTCTCTCTGATAACGAGTGAACCTCGCGTCGTAGCCCATTCTCTGTTGGGGCAAAAGAATACGGAACAAAATAATAAACTTTTGATAAATCATAATAGAACTATATTTATAAATTCAAAATGTTACTTTCAAGTAGCCCATCTCGCAAGACTAATGTTTTTCTATTCTAGAAATATCCATGGAGTCCCTTCCCAGTAGTGATTTATGGTGTGAAATAGTTAGAATCTAATTCCCTTCTACATGAAGGATAATTCTCAGTTGGAACATGTCCTGGGTAGTTTAAAGAATCCCCGTGAAAGATGTATGGCTCCGAAACAATTGAGTTCAGTTCCTTTGAAAATAGTCAAGTAATTACCTGTTCTTAACACCCTCATTGAATTCAGCTATATTACATCTATTGTTTCTCTATTTACAAATAATTATGAATCTGCTCAGGAATTGGGATACAAATAGTCGTGAAAATTATCTGTTTAGATCTTATCTTGATTTTTTCCTCTAGAAAACTTTAATACTGTATATATTTCAAATTCTGAAGAGAGAGTTTGCACGGGTTGGCTCGAAATTAAAAGTCTTATTTTTCATCAAACTTGACTGTGAATCTATAACATGAATGAGGAATCTGTATAACCTTTTCCCATCATGACTCATTAGTATGATTCATGTCCTATGAAGAAGCATGAACTTCGGATATCTTAGGAGGCTTGATCCTTAGTAGGTACTAGTGAATTTAAGAAAAAAAGACACATTGCTTCCTTTCAACTATGTCGTGCAGTAATCAGAAGCTCATAGCTGTATGCAAATAAGAATTAATAAAGTTTTTGCTATTTATAATTTATTTTTGCTGTTATTTTGTTAATTTTGGCAAAAATTTTCTATTTTACAGCCCTACTGATTATTATTAAGCCCCCCCCCCTTTAGATTTTACTAGCTGACCAGGCCACAACAAAGTGTGGCTTAAAAATATATTCAAACATAAAAACAAGCTTATAGTATAAAATTTTTGGCTGGCACTCTTTTGAGAAATGGCTGCAGGAAGAAACAATTTGAGAAGGATGCGGATCTAAAAAGAATAGTCATTAGAAGGTAGAATTTAGATAAGTTTAACTTCAGGTAGACAACATCCTTCACAGTTACGTACTCGGAGTATATGTAGAGTTTATTGGGATTGCCAACTCTAGAACATGGACACATAACTGACCATGGGAGGGGAAATTCTATAAATTGGAGAAAAAGGCTTATTTAAAATAAATTGGAATGAGGTATTTTTAAAGTTTTGTTCATAGGCTTCTCTCCATGTCCTTCCTTGACTAGTCGACAAATTAGGTTTTATCTATGGCCAATAGATTTAAATAATACGGAAAAATCAACAAAACTAGGTCAATTGATGAAAAAAGTTCACCAAGTTCAAGATTCTATTCACAACTATGGGTACTTTGTTCGTATAACTTTGATTTATTTCACACCGATGCAGTCAGATACAACACAATGGCATTCTGACAACAACTTCAATGGAAATAAGTATAATTTTACACTCATGTTACTCATAAGTAGTAATTTTTAATATTAATCATGGGTCTACTTTCAATGAAAGCCTTTCATGGTCTAAATTTTCAAGTTAAAAATAAATCTTCCTGAACCATAGATAGACCATTAGTAATGGTCCAGAAAAAATTACGAGTTATTAAAACTTTTGGGACAGTTTTATTTTGTCAATTCGACAGCACGTCTTGATTCCTTTAGAAGAATCCAGCCTCTCTTTCAATCGATACGAATAGGCGTATTGCGAATGACAGATATATAAAAAACCTCTCTTTCTCACGCATTGAAATGAGTAAAATCAAATTCATTAATACTATAACTACTACTAACATTCATTCATATAAAACACTCATTGAGAGGTGTAATTTGTGAAAATTCTAATGGGTTATTATTCTTGAGTGTATATTATTCATAGATAGACATCATCTTCTCCAGATAAAAAACACCAGAGCACAATAACAAAAAATATGTTTTTTCTTAATACATAATAGAAGAGTAATCCATCAAGTTTTATTCTGCAAAAGAACACGGAATTTAGACGAAAATTATCCACGAAAATTATCAGAGTCGAGCAACAATGGATTGTCAAAAGATCACGAAAATCATGTCCAAAAAGAAGGTGCCAAAGATCAAAAGAGGTGAGTTGAACTCATGCATGGGACCGCTTTTATTCACTAAAACCTTCTTTACAAATGATTTGTTTTTTCTAATCTGTTAGAGCGTTGAAAATTGTTCAAATGTGAAACTCATTATAAATATAGTGCAGTTGCCTCCTTCATGAGGCTCTCTGTAGCGGGGATCCGGATCAGATTACTTCCTTCGAGTATTTGCAAAATATCATCTTGACACCCTAATTTGTGGAGAATCACTCAGTTGTTAGAATCTATGAGAAGACTTTATACTACAAAATTCATTGAAAAATTAAGGATCATTTTCTTATAAATCTAAATTCAACATCCAAGCTGTGATAAATTTTATCAAGATAACTCTCTAAATCTACGTGGATCAATAATTTTCCATTGAACCATGCCTAAATGAGTTGTGCAACATTATCTGAGTTGCCTACAGAATATTGGATTGATTTTCTTGCTTTCACTTTTCACTCATAAACTGAGATCATCTCTTATAACAGCGCTCGATGATAATTAAAGAATATATCTACGTTCACTTATCTAATGGTATTGATCGTGATTCTTGAGTGCAAAAACCTATCTATTGTACCAACCCAAAAATATAACCTAGATAGATTAATGAAAATATCTATATGAATTACTCCTTAATGGGTGACTACTAAAGTACAAAGATTATCACCGGTCTCTTGGTTTCTTGAGATTATTTGATTAATTACCCGAGAGCAAGTTGTATTTTCTTTGAATGAAAGTTGTAAAATCTTTTGAATGAAAGTTGTAGAAAAAGTTGAATGTAAGTTGTTGAATTAGTTTTTGTTGCATTATTAATCACAAAAACTATGACAGCTCCCTCGTTTTGGAAAATTCAAATTGTAATTATATATTTTCAAACAAAATTTGATTGAGTTGAAATCCTCCCATGGGGAGGAAGGCTTTACAACGGGGAAGGGAGAGAGAGAGAGAGTAGCGTATTTCCTTGGCATTTCTATAATTAAAATAGAAATTCAAACATATGGATTATTTCAATGAGTGCAAATCTCATCTAAAGTATGAAGCTAATCGCCTGGAACTGATGACTAGAACGACCAAACACTAAGTATTCATTCAAGGGACTCTAAGAAAGATGTAGCATAAAATAATTATAATTTTTCTGTAGAAATATTTGATTTTGAGGCCACTAGAAAAGGCCATTCTCAATCACATCTGATTGATTTGAATATCGACTTTACGCCCTTTCAAGGCAATCTCTCAAACGCTTTAACTGTGGGACTGTAAAACCACCTTCAAAACTAGTAATTGCCCGTTTCTCAAAGCGATGTGGATTATGATGTAATTTGATACTTTTGATCTTAATTGGAATTGAAAACGCCTCCTCTTCGTTTGGAAATATACAAAAAAAGAAAGAAACAGAGTTCATAATTTATTCAGAATATTTATGAAATAAATATTACAAGAGAGTCACTATGACATTGGAAGGAGGAGAAGTTTGCAAAGAAAGGGTGTGCAACTAATAATACTCTTCACCCACACTCTCAACTCTCAAGGGAAGGATAAAAAAGTGGGGTGAAACTTTCCTCGTTATGACAAAGGGGAAGCAGAGTTGTTTTTTAATATTCAACAAAAGGCATCATTGTCGTCAAGTGGGAATGGCTTTTTCACTTTTCAAGAGAATTTGAATAATAAAGGACCAACAACTCGGATCCGCTGACCTGAGATACCCCCGTGGATGGCTCAAAAGAGGGATTACCTACTCTTGAGTAGTCATTGGCGAAAATTGAAATAAAAAGATTATCAATGAAATTGTACTCCTACGAGTGATTTCTAAAAGAATTCAATAAAACAACGTTACATCATGGAGCCATAGTAAATTGACGCATTGCTAATCGGTATTACATCAACTTTGGTATAACGGAAATTTTAATTTATTGACCAATAAAAGAGAAAATACTCACTCTCTACTCAGTTGTGTGTATATTAGCTTTGTACTCAAATATGTATACACGCACACACAACAGAGTGAATGCTTGAGTATACTCAAGCATTGGACGCAACTGGATATATTTCATAAAGTGTCTTATATATCACCAGGATATATTCTTCGTATTTCAACGTACTCTGGATTTGGAAAAAGGCAGACGAAACGCAAGACTGATTTCACTACTCAGAGCTGACATCCGAACCGTTGGACCATATAGAGACCAGATTATCCAATAAATTATATGCCTCATTAATTGTCCGGAATCCTGGGTGAGAATGCGTGAAAAATCGATTTCCAATGCCTTCCACATGGAGAACATCTACCACAAGACTTCCAAGACAAGTTATTTCAGCAACCACTCCAAAGTGGACGATAATCGCTTTCCCGACGCTGCCATGCTGGCTGTCGCAGCAGTACAGAACCATTCCAACTACTTTAGCGACTTTTATCATCGCTCCAAGATGAGCAATAAAATACGCGGTGAGTCGAATGCACCAAAAAGATTGCCAGATTGTAAATTCTGATGCAAAGAAATAAAATCAATCAAACTCATCAGGGAGCATATAAAAGGGATTTAGTTCTCTCATCAGTTTGAGTCTACCTGAACAAAAAGTTAATGAAGCGTAACACGGAACGTTGTCACATCCACAAAAGCCTTTGTGATGCTGTAATAACCAATTGTGATATTTCGTTAGGAGAAAGTCCGATGCGTAGAAGATTTCCCTGTTGAATATCCCACTCTCTCTCGAGAGAGAGAGTGGGGTGAATAGTTTGAAAAAAACTTGAGAAATATTTCAACCGTAACATTTCTCACTAATGAACAGGTAGAAATCAGTGGGAAAGAGCTTATTCAATTATCTTCATTTCTCTCACTCATACACACTTAAAAATTCATTGATAAAAGTCAGTTTCACTTTCTTCATTATAATTTACGATTTATAACAATGAAATAGAATTCTGCTCTCTAGAATTTTCCCTTTTTTCAACTGTTAACTCTTTGATTGACATATTACTCCTTCAATTATTTAACAACGGTGTATTTCATTCTTGACACACTTTTCTCTTGACTTTTTCTTCTTTTGGTCAGAGTCTCAAGGAATCGCACGTGCACTCTCTCTTCTGAGATTAAATTATCTGATAAAATTATATTTCTCTTGGAAATTTCTTTTTAAATTTAACGCCACTACACATTTAAATTTGAATGATTTCTTGGTTAAAAAAAGAGTTTCTGTAGCGACTCTAATATTTTTAAGAATAGATTCTCTCTAGATCGAAACTCAAAATGTTTTCCAATTCAATGATATTTTCCTTGTTGCAGTATCCAAGAGAAGATGAAGCTTTTTTTTCGGAATGAAAAATAGTAGCTTTTATACACTAAATCTAGAGATGATTTTTGAAAATACACATTCTAGTTTTCGTATTTTGAATAATTTCAAAAAATTAATGTTCAATATGCTTTGGAACGAATGATATTGTTGATTGACTGAAATGCCAATTATATGAATCAGAAAAAACTTTTGAAATTACCCAAATCTGAGAATTATAAGGCCAAATTTGACATTTCAAACTTAAAATATTGAGATGAAGGTCAAGGTTTTGATCAAATCTTATACTCTAAACCTAAAAATAACAATATTTTTTCAACAGTTCAACAAAAATGGCTTTAGGAGGATTTCTTATAATAAAATCAATAAAGTTTGAGAATGCCCAGTGTTGAAATTACTTTTTATTGTAAAAATGTATTTTATTAAATGGAAAAATGGTTATTCATGAGGATGGGTTCCTCATTTTCTTCTTCAGTTGTCTTTTGAAAATAGATAAAATTTGTAGCGGTCCCTTCGCTCGACTCAGTCTCAACTATATAGAGGCCAGACTACTCTCTGATTGGTTCTCTATCATTTTTCTTCAACTTCAAAAGGAAAGAAAATCCCACATTTTGATCTAAGATAGAAAAAAAATAAATCTTGAATTAATGAAAGACTGACTAATCTTTAGGCTGGGTTAGAAAATCTTTAACATGTTATTAAAATAATGTTTGAAAAACAATTGAAAGTATCCATTTCACAATATGAATAATTAATGTGGTCTTACCCGGTTATTAGATTAAAATCTTTTAATAGCCTCTCTGTCAAGAGTCAAATCTCTTCTACCGGACACCGACGTTGGCTTTCAAAAGTGTCTTTTCTTTTATAAAATAAAACAAAAGGTTAAAGATTACAAAGTAATGGAGAGATGTTTACAAAAAATAATAAAATACCTCTTATATCTGTTTGTTTAGAATTTGAAAAAACATGCAGTGCATTGGAGGAATCTGTTTTCCCATAAAGGAAATGGTGTTTGGCAAGCGATTTTTAATTCAAGCTCTAATGTACAGATAATTTAATTGGTATTTAGGCCTTAAGGGAAAAGATTATTGTCTAGCAATTAGAAAACAAAACTAAAATGACATGAAAATCTGTAAGAATAATCAAGAATCTGTAAAATATTCTTAGACAGCCATGTTTCCTAGACTGGCAATCGTTTTAATTGTAGATTCTGTTGAAGGTATGTGATGGTCTCAATTATCGCAGGTTTCTCGTATTGACGCACGGATTTGTAGAAATATGTGTCTTCTTGTTGACTGAGAGAGATGATTCAAATATATGATTCCTAGGGTAGTTAATGTGCAGTCTTTGCTCATTTCCATATGCAAATCAGCTTGCATTTGAAGAATAATTTGCCATTTTTGAAAAATACTCAATTTTCAATATTATTCATGGTTCTCATTTTGCTCATAAGTAGATATTTACTGTCAGGTTCAGAGATAAAAACTTGGCTATCCGCATTGCGTTAGCAAAGCAAGAAATAAAAATAAGTAAATTCTTCATTGCAATGGTAAAGTGAGCGCTGGCATAAACTAGCGGATACAAGTAGGCTTATTCATATCCCTTCTGAATCCCATTCATCTCATGTTCCTAAATAATCGAACCTAACACGTTTTAAACAATTCCTTTCAAAAGGCCACGGAGGAATAAACCAACTGGGCGGTGTCTTTGTCAACGGGCGGCCACTGCCCGACTCAGTCCGCCAGCAGATCATCGCCCTAGCCAACGACCATGTCCGGCCGTGTGATATCAGCCGGCAGTTGCGCGTCTCCCACGGCTGCGTCTCCAAAATTCTCGGTCGCTACTACGAAACGGGCAGCATTCGCCCTGGGGTGATTGGTGGCTCGAAGCCGAAGGTGGCCACTCCGCATGTCGTCGACGCCATATTCCGGTACAAGAGGGAGAATCCGACCATGTTCGCCTGGGAAATGCGAGAAAGGCTTCTCCGAGAGAATATCTGCGCTGAGGATAACGTCCCTTCGGTATCTAGTATTAACCGCATCGTCAGAAATCGGGTGAGTAGTCTGACTCTGAAATGAATACGATATAACAATTATTATTCATTCTTTTATTTTGACACTGGCTCATGTGTCTGATGATGAAAAAATCTAATCAGTTTTTTATCTTCCCTAGGAATCCCAAATACAGATCACAAAGAGTGATCGTAAAAAGTTTGACAGCCAAATCAAGAATAAGACCTCAGCCTTCTCCCTCAACGACAAGCGTGCCCTCGACATAAGTCTCTGTGAGGCCTATCCAGATGGAAACAACCTCAGTGCAACCTACAACCCCGAGCAAGCCTACAAGAACACCTCTCTAGCCAAGAGTGGTGAGAAGATGGGCCAGGATAACAACCTCGGCCTCTACATAACCGACGGCGAGGTCGGCTACCAATATCCCCAGACCCTACTCTCAACCCACCCGGGCCTCATCTGCCTCCAATACGACCAGCAGCACGGACAGGCGATGAAGAACTCGGAGAGCGTCGTATCACGTCTAACCTCGAATGGGATGAATATTCACAACGACTCGAGTATTTATACAAGTTCAGCCTTTGAGCCGTTAACAGCCAACACTAATAATGAGCACGGCTATAGTTCAATGGAGAGCCCAAATGTCGCCTACTCCAACATTGACGAGGGACATTTTGATCAGTCGGCAGAGACTAATCAGTCCAACTATGACGCTAATAACTCTTATGAGTTCAACAATATCGACCGAAGTGAGCTCATTCATTCGGTACTACGGATTTTTATCGGATCTTGATAAGATTTTTTTTCACTAATTTGTGTTTTTTTGTATTTTTCTTGTGCAGTGTGAATCCTGAAACAGATCTGTAAAATTAACCCTCCAATTTTTGTATCAATTAGTTTGGCGATGTTACTTAAAAGTAGAATATAAAACTGTATTTAATTAGAGTAATCTTTTCAGCATAGAATGTTATCTTCAAAAAGTATCTTTAGCCAAATTCTTCTCAAAATTTAGTTATTTTCAATGTTCCAAAATATTTAATCAATAGTTCTGAAATGAATACCAAAATAAAGCCGATCCTAATAATTACAAAAAGAAGAACCTATCACCTAGGCCGTCTTAGTTCTGTTATTGGTTAAATGCTTTAACATTTTAAAAATTTCTATGGTTTTCAGATCGTTTGTAGGCCCAAAATTTTTAAGACCAAAATATGAATTCCCATTAATAACCTCATTTTTCGCTGCAGCTGTGAATTGCTTCGATGAAAACTTTGCCAACATCATGACAGGTTACAACGTCGAGAAGCAACAACAGAGTCATAGCCTAGAGACCTCATTCAACGATTGCATTGAGAGCTCCCTCCAGAACCAGATGGAACAATCCACAGCCCAGACAAAGTTCCCCAGCATCGGCCTTGAACTCGGCGACTTTACAGCAGCCAACAACTTTATCAACGATGCAACAGTCAGCGTCCACGGAAATATGCAGGGCTCCAACGTTAGTGTGAAGAACCCTGATAGCTCCAACATTTACAGCGAGACTCCTATTAATTGTGCCATCAACCTGAAGAGCGACGTCTCGGAACGAGGAATGAAGGGAGAGATCGGTTTTCTGTCTGACTTTCAAAGCAAGTTGAATGCCAAATGCAAATCAACTTGTGAGTATTGCCTTCTCAACGAGTTAATAACTTGAAGCTTGCAAGTTTGCGATTATATATTTCCTCTCTATTTCAGCAAACTCTGATGTCTGTGGTGAGAATCTATCTCTGACAAATGGAAAGGTAGGATATAATCAAATTAAATTACCTCATTAATTAACTCTCAAATACTCTCCTTTAGAACTCCTTACAAATATCTATGGAAGAATTCAATATTAAGGAGAAAGATTCCCTTCGTAAGTTCTTTAATAATGACTTGCACTCTAGATCTAATTAGGCCTTCATTTTAAATCAAGTTCAATTATTTAAACTATACTCGTCCTACTTTTAAGTAGTTATGCTAAAGATATTTCAACCATTTGAGTTCTTAAAAGGTCTGAATCTGCAAAATAACTTCAACCTCCCCCTTCAGGTCAACTCTCGAGCAATGGACTCGAGCCAGACTTCTCGAAATGCAACAAATTCTACCGTCAACTTCCAATGTATAAACCCTTCAATTTATCCGATGAATCCTTCATCACCGACTCCTCACTGGAAAGCAACTCCAGCTCCGCAGACCACTCCCTCAAGCATCAGCAGCAGGTACACAACAACTTTTGCAATCAAAGCTTCCCCTTTGAAAACATTATTTTGCAAAATAACAATGATTGCCACAGCGATCAATACCTCCAATACGTCTATCAGATGCAAATCTCAGAGAAGAGCCAAGTCAACAACTCCTGGTCCAACATCGTCTGCGAGGACGGTGGTTATCCATTGGTAAATTCATCTTGATCTGTTATTGCCGTTTTTTCTATTGAACCATCGTTTTCCAGATATTTGTGATATATATATTTTATGATTACACGCTGCTATTCGGCGTTAGAAGCTTGATGTTTATTATTCAAGGAGAAGGAAATAAAAACATGTTATTTTTACAATTTCTAAAGATCAAAAAATGAAAACCCCCTTCTCACTCTCCCGAACTTTGACCATACCGGCTTTAGATTCGAAGGACGCAACTAACCCTTGGGCCCACCTCTCTCTCTCTCTCTGACTATATCGTTGATTTGGGAATATTTGTGTAGTGAGTTTTCTGTCTGGTTTCTCTCATACCATGCTAGAGAAATGAAATGATTTGATGTGTCTAGCCGAGGTAAAGTGTCTGGAAATCAATGCTTCATTTGTCACCTCTTAAGCAGTTTTGCTCTGTCTGTTAACTTTTCAAAGTTTTCATTGCGTTATAACCGAATATTATCGACAGAGGGTCAGATTGTAATCATTACCATGGCAATCAGAATTATGCATTTAAAATATGCGGTGTGAAGAATTTTTCAGAAGAATTTTTTTTGAGAAATTTTTTTTTCTTAAACAGTTTCTGTGAATGAAAACTTCTAACGCAGTTGGTTCAGCATCCAAGAGTTGTGAATTCTAAGAGTAACATCAAGATTACTGCATCTTAAGATTTGCGTTATTTCATTTTCATCTAGTCTCTTGAAAACTTGATAGTATAGTTCTTGATATTCCGGCTTAAGATAAATTATACTCAAAAATGAAATGATCAATTATCATTGAGAACAAATTTACACGATTAGTCGGTTTAAGACCAAAATCGACAGTTCTTCCAAGGTTTAAAGATTTTTATAATAAACAAATCTTTTTTAATTTTGTTCTCAATGGTTGTAAAATCGTAAATTCTTCAAAGTTGTTAGCAAAATAGATATGATGAAAGAAAAAAGAAACCCTATGAAAGAAAAAAACTTGCTGCTGACGTATCAAACTATAAACGTCACTATTTAGCCTAAAATATTAAAAGGTTTACAGAATTCTGAAGAAAACTTTTTGCCATCAATGATAAACCATCTCTAGACGCGTTTTGTCTTCGTTGAGACTCTTCAGAAGATATTAGGTACGGTGTAGAGGATTGCTCCACTCTTGTATCCATAGGTTCGAGATGAAGCTAGAACTAATTTTTAAGATTAAAAAGGCTTAAGGACAAATGATAATTGTAGAATAAATTTGCTGACTCAATATCTTAAAATTGTTAAGGAATAGTTTCCCACAAATTTTCTGTAATACGTCTGAGAGTTGAGGAACATGAAATTGACAAAATTTCAAGTATAATTCCACTAGTCACCAGATGGGTTTACGGGAATTACAGAAATAAATTATTTATAAAATGTAACATATTTAGATTCTTGCATGTTCTAGTATGTGTTCTATGGATTAATCAACATCTTTTTGCTCAGATAAAATGTGTAAATTATTCCCAAAATCTGACCTTAAGCATCACATGTGACAAAGTTGAAGCATTTATGCATTCATAAGAGAATTACGATGTGCAGGAATATTTGGAATGCTTTAAAAACTTGTGTGGAAATGATAAAATGATCTCTGCTTTGAGAAGATGGATTTCTACAATTAAAAGTACAGTGTTTTACTATCAAATAGGGGTACAATAGATAGTACAATGAGTAGATTATTCCGAGATCTTTACAAGATTGCGTTTTCGGGTATTGAATTACTGAACAGTTTAGTAATTGATTTTTGCCTATTGTTCAATCTTATCTCTTCAGACATCACAAATGCTCTCTCAGACATTAATATTTACATTACAAATTAAGTAGAAAGGGAGCTTAATTGTTTCAACTTTTATAAGAACCCTTTGAGAGAAAACTACAATAACAAATGAGATTTGCACTCAATTGGGAATTAACTATTTTGTTCCGTCCCATCTAATTACATGAATGGCAATTAAGTCATGCCAGGGCTAAATATATATATAAACCATGAGATGTTTGATATGACAATAAGACAGGAAGGGAACAACAACAAAGAATGAAGTTTACATTGATAGGGATTCTAGCTATTCTTAACCTCGCTAATGGCCATTACATGCATCCGGGCAAAACGTCAACTAGGACACTCATTCTACATTCTAATGGTCCGCATGTGACTTCAGTGAAATCGCATACTGTGGAAGGACACGGACAAAAGATGGGAGGTCTCTACTATGGTCAAAACACTTATCAAAGGAGTCCGTTCAATGCGAGATCTGTATTTGGAGAATCTATCAAGGACCATGGGAATGTTGTGACGACTGTAAGGGAGAAAAGTGGATCACCGTCTTTGGTCGCGAGTCATGTTACTGGGCTTGGTCATGTACCTTTTGAAGGACATGTTGGGAAACATATGGTAGGAACACCTAACACTGTCTCGACAACTGTTCAAGGACACAGTTCAATGCCTGCCCTGGTTTCAAACCACGTAGCTAATACTGAATCACTTCTAGGTTATTTTGCAGGAACACCAAAAGCCGTCTCGAATACCTTCCAAGGACACAGGTCAATACCTGCCGTGGTATCGGACAACTTAGCTGCTACAGGAATCGTCGGACATCACATGACAGGAACACCAAAATCTGTCTCGGCCACCGTCCAAGGACACAGTTCAATGCCCGCTGTGGTTTCCGAAAATATTCCAGTTATTGGTAATAATCACGTAGCCACATCAGGGATTTTGGTCGGTACTCCAAATACTGTTGAGACATCCATTCAAGAACACAGCTCAACACCAATGGTTTCAGCCGAAGAAGGATTAATCGATGGTCATTTGGTAGGAACTCAGAACACTGTCTCGACCACTGTCCAAGGACACAGTTCAATGCCTGCCGTGGTATCTGAAGATATTCCAGTTATTGATAATAATCACTTAGCCACATCAGGGATTTTGGTCGGTACTCCAAATACTGTT
>JJOG01001936.1:0-15594 GCA_000715275.1 Gyrodactylus salaris
AAAGTCTTCTTCATTCCCAAAGTCCTATAAATATGATATCTCATATGGCGTGGGTTCGATTCCGGTCTCCTCCCTCCTTGATACAAATTTACTTTTGAAATAGTTTCAAACCTACCTGCCCAAGTTTTGAACCCAAAGAGAGTTAGACTCGGCTATGAAACTCAATTCAAAGAATAAAAATACAATATATGCATTGTATAATTCTAGGTATTAAAGTTTTTAAACCTTGATTTCACCTTGCGACGAGACTCACGTTACTGGAAGACTTTCGAATCTAAAAAGAGAGGTTTTAAAAGGTAACCGTGGAAGAGAGAGTCTTCTTAGAAACCTACTTTGGAATATATGAAATAGTCTTGCTATCGGATCCGGCTTGGTTTTCAATCAGCACCGTGTAATTTCCAGAGTCGCATCCCTGGAATTCACTGATCTTCAAAATCGCCCTTTTACCCCAAGTGATTGACTGGACAAAGAGAGAAAGGTTTAATTAAAGCCTAAATCTTACAAGATATGGAATTCATCTGAATTATTAGAAAATAATCTTGGTGAAAATGAAATGGTGGAAACTTTTCAATCACGGTTTTGTCTATTTTCAAGCCATTTCAATCTTGAATCATAGTCAATTCTAATCTGTATTGTATAAAGAACCCAATCAGGAAAAGATTGTTTCAATTTGCAAAAAAAAGTATAAAATTACTAGGTTTCACCTCTTACACTTCGTTGCAACTTTTTTGAAACTGAGTCCGTTGATAAATTCTCAACTCTAATAAATACCTGTAAAAATGAGAGGCAATAGATGCGTTTCGGGTATTTATGACTCAAGACTTTTGAAAAAAATATCTCAAAAAAAGCATTCACTATTCTCTGAATGTATGCCTGAAAGAAGATCAGAATCTATTCATCTAAATACAAATTTGACACAAAATCCTTCAAACGATCCCTTTGTGATGGGCAGAGAGAAAATCGTGATTTGAAATAGATCCGAGGTCGCTAGAGGTTTATATAATTAGATAATTCAAATTTGAAAATATCTCACCTCATATTTGTCATCCTTGATTTCTTGGCCATCCTTGAGCCATTTAACTTGAGGTTTAGGATAGGCTACGTAGTCCACGAGTAATTGGACAGTTTCATTCCTCTTTACTGGATCCGGTGCATCGATTCCTCTAAAGATCTTCGGCTTAACCGTCTCTATAAATAAAATACAAGTTCAGTTTTAGCCTCCTCGTCAAATCCTTTGCATTCTGTATTTAGTTACCAGGTTAAGAGTCATTCGTATGAGATTATTAGTCTTTTTTTAAAATATTATTCAAGCCTTGTAATCTTACGTTGTTTGCCTGTAGATTATTTGAACAGAAAATGAATATTTTTAAATAAACGGTCTCATTCAGTAAAAGCAAAAAAGCATTTGGACGATATTTAAAAAATAAGGTTCTTCATAAAGTTACCTTCAATGATGACTTGACAGGTCGTTTCTGCAGAGCCTCCGGGCAGAGTCGCAACAAACTTGTACGAGCCCTCATTTGCATCATTGGCACTCTCGATGCGAAGGAAATAATGATCTTTCGGATTTTCAATAATATTTATGAAATTCTTCTTCTGATACAGGGCATCAATCAGCTTCCCATTGTGGAACCATTCAGTCTTGAGTTCCTTCATACCCGGCGACGGCTTCATCTCGCACTCTAACTCAATAGTATCGCCAATCATTTTGGCCTGAGTCTTTGGCAGTTTCTTCACGATTTGAGGAATCTCCAAGACACCGAGTTTGCCTTGAGTTTTTAATAGAAAATTATTTTAGTGCAGGAAGTTTGAATGAAACTAAACTAAAATTAAACCATGAAAACGTGCATTTGAAAGAAACAAAATATAGGTTAGTTGCCGACTTTTTCGAATATATATATATTCTTTTGAAAATGAAATCTTTATAAAAGAAACAAATTTCCACTTTAGTTCAAATTGGGTTTTTGTTGTCAAAAATTTATAATAACATTTTTAAACATTTTCCTGACATAACTTATTCCGAGGTTCATACGAACTGAAAAATAATTAGAACATTGAGAAGGTTAGAGAAATCAAAAAACAGTTAATAATGCGTTATATTGAATAAGTAATCACTTTTCACTGCTAACGGGCCTAAATGGAGAGAATTACTCACAGATATTAGAGGATGATTGATGAAAATCATCGTTATAACATTTCCTATTAATTCCGTTAACATTGACGTCAACATGTAAACGAAAGTTGTTCATTATCAATCAAGTGTTCTTATGAAATGATTTTTTTCTTAAATACCTTTTCGCTAACCAACTGTAAGGTAGAACAGAAATGCTTGCTTTCATTTCCGAATAACGGTACACAACAACCTGTTGGAGACATTGAATTAATTAGCATATCTTTTGGTGAAACCAAGTCTATTTATAGATAGTAAAAAAGAACCTTTAAATGAGATTTCATTCAATCTCTACGAGTGTGTAGTTGAATAATTATCTTCTCTAGAATAGACACATTATGGTAACAAAAATATAGAAAATCGTTACAATATGCATTTTTGAACATTCTGCAAACAATTTGTATTTTTGAGGCCTATTCAGATCTGAGGAGACTGGTGTTGTTTTTAAAAGGTAAGCACGTTAAATCGAAGAGCTGGGAATTTAGAGGTTACTGAATTGGGAGGGTTTGTGCAAAAGAGTTAGTAATGATTTCATGCCAATTGAAATACCTTCCGGAGAAATGTAGACTAGGATTACATTATTATTTAACAAGAATGAATCAACATTATACATCGCTTTTATTGACGGAAATCACTCACCTGTCGACTCATAGACATCATCGCCGACCTGTATACGACAACAGTACTTCCCAGAGTCTATCTTGTAGACAGCATCTGACGTCAGTATCGCTTGATTCCCCGACAACCGAGCGTGCCACATTGTCTTACCAATGACGAAGCGCTCGTTCAGGGAGGAGAAACTCCTTGAAGAGTCGTAGATAACATTATTATTATGAAGCCATTGGATTTTTGGTTCAATCGATGAGCTTTTTGTGATCTCATCGGGCAACGGACAGCGCAGCGTTAACGGTGCTGCTTCTGGAGCATTTGCTGTTTAAAATTTTTATATTTATGAGGTCTACTCAAAAGTAGGAATTTTATACTCATTCAAGTTCTCATGGTAAAATGAACAAATCTAGTTCGATCTGACCACATGTACTCATTCGTTCCTGCACTGGCATGTAAATGAAAAACTCACCAGAACCGTCTTGGTCATTCATAAGAAGACTCTTGCAGGATTTACTTTCCAGAGACTCCTTAAGTTTCTCCTCACTGAATAACAGATAGGCTGCAAGAAAAGACTTCAAGTTAGAAATAGTCAGTACATTTTCGAGTAAATATATCAAGTTACCAAATGATTCCAATGCAGAGGTCCCCAAGACAGTAGTGTCTTGTATACGACAGTTATATTCCCCTTGGTCATTGAGTACAGCCTTTTCTTTGAATATTTCCGTGCCAGTCTTACCAACCATAATATTCCATTCATTAGAATTGATAAGCTTGTTATCGTGGAACCATAAAATCGATTGTGGGATCTCTTTGAAACCGGTGTAGGTCAGTTTGAAGGACAGAGGGCTACCGATTGTGGCATTCTTGATATTCTTCAAGCTTTCCACAATCTTTGGCGGCTCCATGTAGGTTAGAATTCCTTTAAAGGACTCGTAATTAGATACAATACTGTCTTTACGAAAAACAGTCAATACGTCTTTTACTCTCTCTCTGTAGAAATGTTCAAGTGATCTATCTATGGTTTCTTCAATTACGTAATTCAAGTATTGATGTCTTGACAATAGAGAAAATTTGTAATACTTGAAGAAAAAGTTCTTTTTGATAGTGATAATCTGATTGATTGAGATTCTGAAACTCGAATATGTCTATGAAAAAGTAAGCAAGCCTTCTAAGCAGGAGACTCTTTCATTTTAGGATCATTTTTGGATTGCTAAATTTGAAACCTACCCGTAGACTCATACATCTTGTTGGCAAGTCTGTCAGTCATTATGACAGTATAAAGGCCTTGGTCCACGGCCTGCGCTTCGTGAATGGTCAGTATTGTACGCTTCGGGTTGGTTTGCAGTGAAATATTCTCATCGTCAGGATTTATTTCAGTCATTTTCTCATTTGGCGCCTTCTGATAGAACCATCTTGCATCGATATTGGGGTTATCAGAGTACTGACACTTGAATATGACCGGACCGTTTGATTGGATTTGTACGTCCTTTATATCCTGAAGAATCTCAAAGTGCCGGTCTGTAGGGATTTTGAATAATAGTTTTTGAATAAGGAAAAATGATTTCGTTTTAGAAATAATCACTAAAATTATAATTGTTCAACCTAGATTAACATTGAATCTCAAATTTTAAATATTTAGGACTTTGAGTGTACTGTTATTGCTTCCTTCCTCAAGACCGAAATCATGATTCGCGATAAAAAACACTTTCAACCATAGTTTCTTGACTAGGCCCAAACAATACAGGGCATAAAACTCAAAGGTAGTCGTGCTAAAAGCTAGACTAGAGCTGAACAGAATGGTTAGAAATCAATCACATGAATAGCATTAACATTTTGGAAAATACAAGTTAGAGTTTATTTTTTAATCAAATCAAAATGCATCTTTTAGAGACATATTTATTATTCGACATGAAAATGGAAATACGAAAAGATAAAAGATGCCGAATTTATTGTAGTTTCTTTTCTAGAAATAAAATTAACATGTTACTGATGAGAATTTACGGTGAGGAATCCGAAGGAATTATTTTTATCAAGAAATTGAGTCATAAAATCTTTCTATGAACTACAGGTTGACTATTTCTAATTTGATTGGTTCTAACGCACGTTCCATGAGCACAGTAGTGAACGTATGAAACATTACAAATATAAACATGTTGATTTTGAGGTGCTTACCTCTTGGGCCTTCAAAAGATGCATTTAATTGGGGCAAGGCTTTGTTAGTAGGCTCCAGCGGAGATTTAACTTGGGCAATACTAGCGGCGTTGGGCTTCCTCTCCAACATTTTATATTCCTTCACAGCGCTCTCAACCTCTTTTCGATTGTTGAGGAGACAACTCTTTATGTTCTCTGAGCGTTTCGCCTCTTCGTCAAATGTCAGAGGAGCGCTGAGGGATTCATTTATTTGATCCTTGATACCATTTCCCAAGTTCTAAAGATATTCGAAATTTTGTTTATTGGACATCGATTAGGTATAAAAGGTTTTAGCAACCCTCTTGCTAAAGTTGGTACAATATTTAAATTTTCTTAATGCATTTCGGCTCATTTTAGATTCATGAATAAATTATTTTACATTAATATAATATTTTTTTAATGCTACTCAATAGTAGACTTGGTTTAAATAGTTTCTTCACATGGTTGTTGAGAACTTTAAAAAATACCCACACGATAGTAATTTCTTCTCCAAATCTCTGAGAAGAAATAGTGAAAATTAAATTTGATCAATACTTTTTTTCCAAATTTTCAAAGAAAATAAAGTCTTATCTGTTGTCTGTTGAGAATACATGTAAGAGAGAGCTCTACAGTCAACCGACAAAATGGTGAGAATGAATAACTTTACATAATAATCAACGTAATGATTCACAATGTTATCCTTTGATGAAATGTAAATTTACCATTGATTTCAACGATTAATTATTCACCTCATACCAAAAGTAGGTCAATTTCAGAGTTCTATTGTCTAAGGAAGGGATCATGAGGAAGAAGAGTTTATAAAGATTTCTGTTTATTGTTAAATTAAAATTCCTGGGGTGATATACAACCCAAGTTGCCATCACAAAGACAGCTACGTCTTGGATTGACAATAAGATTATGTAAACGTTTGTAATTTAACACAAATCAGTAATTTTTAATTTCCTTCGCCTTAAAAGTGACTTACAATGAGTTCATTGAGTTCCTCATCTTTGAGCTCGGAAATGTTTACTGGCGGAGAGTTGAGGAACTTGTTTGACTTGAGCAAGGTCCTGTAGGCCTGAAATGGAGATGAATTAGTCTTGATGATTTCAGACAATTTTTGAAGCTCTCTTATTCAATTGATTGATTCAAATTTGATCTCACTTGGTGTCATGTGATTATATGACCCAAGATCTACTATCCAAAGTTCTACTAGTCACTAATAAATCAGAATTATTTACATGAAGAAAAGTTGTATAACGGTATTCGAAAAATTTAGTGTAAAAAACTACATTATCGAGTCTATCAGTAGAAGAATTGCAAGATATTTATTAAAGACAGATCAATATAAGCAAAGTTATTATTTAGATATCAGAGGTAATTGTACAATTGAGATTTTTGTGTGCAATTATTTAACGTTAGTTAAATCATTGTCGCTATAGGAAATCTCCCAATATAGGTGTGAGCTATACTTTAGTGGTAGGTCAAAATCTATAATTAATCAAGTACACTTGTGAGTATTCATTTACCTTGAGTAATGATTTGACGACAGTTTCATATTTTGTGAGGTCCTTCTTGTACGTTTGCCACCTTTGATTGATGTTCTTCAAGTCGAAATTGAAATCGGCGTTATTCTCTCCCTTTGCCTCATTGAAAAGGGCCCCGATAAACTCTTCTTGGGCCTGAGAAAATTTGAGAGATGAGGAAGATTGAAAAATCAATGAAAAAAAAATTCAAAAGTGAACTCAAGCGAAAATCTCAAGATTATATGAAGTGCTTGAGTTTACTTGAAGTGATTCTGTACAAATCTTTGTTCATAGATCACCCCCAAATAAGAGCTCTTTGCATGTGAAAGAAGACTTGTTCTGATCAACATCAAGAAACTCACATTGATCGTATCTCTCATGCCTTGAGACTCAGCCTGAAAGCGGGAAATGTCTCTAACATCTTGCTCGTCGACCTCAGCGGAGCTTTGGGTATTTTCGATCTTCTTCATAGTCTCCTCTCGCACCTGATCTAGACGGGATTGGCACTCGAACAAATCCTCCACCAAGTCCTCGAGTCGTATGGCAATGTTCAACTTTGGGAGAATGTGCCGATCGCGAAAATCACACTCATTATCTGTCCAGCGTTGATAGGACTCAAGGGCCTCTTTTTGTAACAATTGACTATTGGGAATGTTCTTCTTAGTGCTAGATAGGATTTCGTGAAAGTCTTGCTGGAAGCTATTCCAATGCGTCTCCGCTGTGTTAATATTGAGTTCTATGTCTTGTATGAGGCCCTTTAAGCCGGTGAGATCTGAGGGGAGGATGGATTGATTTGCAGATGATATTGGTAATGAACTGAGTTTCTTTGTAAACTTGGAATTAAAGAAAATTCATTTTAATTTCTTCATCTAAGGTAACTCTCTCCGAATGAGTTATAGTTCAACTTACCAAGTCATAGCGATGAATAATTGAGAATTCTACTCAAAAGAGATTATATCTAGATCGAATTTGACGTTAGATTGAATGAAAATATCTACTCTGAGAGATATAAGCTCGTAAAGGTGTGTTTATTACAGAGAAGAAGAAAAAGTGTTGCCTAGGTAGGAAAACACCCAAACACGATCAGGAAATTCGGTTGATATTAATAAAAATGTACTTTTTATGCTAGAAATAATTGCTTTATTCTCAAGTGTCTTTTCAACATAACCTTCATTGTTATGTTGTTAATTACATCAAGCTGATAATGAAAATCAAGCTTGGTCTAGGAGAAAAGCATTTCATCGATTTTCAAGGTTCTAATAAGCAGGAAAATTGAGTGAATAGATTTTTTTTTGAGATGGTTCGACAACAGAAAAATTAAAATTTTATTACGACCTTAATCGAGTCTTAAAACCACAATCTCTTCATCAAGATATTTTTATTTCTAACTATTTTCAAGTTTTGTTAATATAATGCTGTCTCTCGAAAGATGTTATGCAATTTTTGATAATCGTGAATTAAATTGACTATATTGCAGCGAAATTACCAATGTGGTAGAGAGGAAGTATGCTGAAAAATTAACCAGACTTCAAATAGGCAGTATTTTTGTGGGATGCATTTTGGTAAATGCAGGCGAAGCTTACCAAAGACTTTATGGCTTAAAACAACATAACAAGGGTTACACGTTTTTTAAAGAAACTAAATCTTGGAAATTATTTTAATTTAGAAGAAGAGGTTGAAATTGGTCAGAAAGGAATCTGATTTTGAATCGATCTCATGTCTGAAGGGTGATGCGAATTCCTTTGAAAAAAGATGTCTTATGCGAATATCTAAAAAATGAACTTGAAGTATTTTGAATCTCCACTGGAGTATTTAATGAGAAAAGTACTCTGCTCAATTTTGTAGGCACCCCTTTATTAGTTGTATCATTACGGGGATTGGAGAACGCATCTAACGTAATTAAATTGTAAAGCATTACGAAATTGTCTATTAATTGCTTGATCAAGAGAAATTAAAATGTATTTGATTATAGCGATTTTTTTGATAAAATTACTAAAAAGCCTCAGCGGATAATTTTTAATATCCAATCTTATGGGCAAGGAGGGTTTGAAACTGTTTACAAAGTAAACTCATTTCGAGGAGGGAGGATACCGGAATCGAACCCACGCCATATGAGAAATCATATTATTCAGGACTGGAAGCTGACGTGCGAAGAAAAAGCATATCAAGAACCAGAAAGCTTCATTGTGGTGTAAATAAAAATGAGCAAAAATACTGTCCAGTGAGCAGTTAGATTTCATGGTTCTAAATTAATAGTTCTGATCTTGTTGGAGAATTGGCAAAGGGTCAGAAAGTTGAAAAAGTCTGAAAACTGCAAAAATGTCAGCGAGAAAGTATTTTGAAATGGTTGTATATTATGTTGGTATCATGTTTAAGAAAGAATAACATGTTGCACACGATATGGTAGAATGATGGTCACAATGATAGAATATTCTAATTTTTTCTAATTCTACATAATAATCTTATCAGCTAAAATATTCCCAGCTTATAATAGGTTTTGACTCGAATAAACAAGAAAAAAATACATAATTGAATCAAATTAATATTCTGTATTGTCAAAATACAATATTTGCAAAAATGTTGATCTGATTCCTTAGAATAGTATTTTAAAACAATTTTAAACTAAATATGTAAAATATTGAGCTATTCGTAGTGCATATTCAATGCAAAATTCATTGATTTAACTCAAGTTTTGAATCAAGTTTACTGAGATTCTCTATGATTTTCAACCCATATCGAAGTGGAATTTTTTTATGATACCAGCCTATTGTATATCCTTAGGAAAGAAAATAGACCTCACATTGTTATACAAGTCCCGAATATCTCTCTCCTTCCTTCGCATGTCATCAGCGTCAATGTCGATGGATGGACTGGAATCGTTCTTCCTTGGCGGTAGACGCGGCCCACTACTCTGGTGTGGGACCCTCTCTATTCTCTGAGGATTTGGACTTTGAATCTCTCTACTCCAATCCGGCTTCAGGTTGTTGTCAAGGTCGATGACACTCTGATGTCCCGTGCAACGCTGTTCGAGTTCCCGTAACTTTGTCCAGAGAGTGTACAACTTGAGTCTGATCAACTTTTGGTTTTCAACGCACCTCTCGTTAGCTTCAAGGACGCTGTTTTTTTGAAAAGAAGAAGAGAAACCTTATTATTATTGTTGGTTTTCGTTATTCTTATCATCATTTAAAAGTTTATCATTCAATAAACAAAATTCAATATCACTCATGTTGCAACAACGCTTGTGTCATAGAATGAGATTGAAGAATCACTTTTTCACCTCTCCAGAGTCTCCATCTTTTGAAAGTTTAACTAAACTACTCGCCAGTAACATGCGAGGGAAGTATGTTAAAATTCATCCCAAATTAATAAACTACAAAATTGATTATAATAATTACAACATTATAATTTCTCTCATTGAAATGGATTCTGCACGATAGTTTTTTTTCAATGAATAATAGTATTTTTACAAAATATTAAAATTTATCTCTACCCTGATTGGTTAGTTCTTCACCCCCAAGATAGTATAAATAAGATGTGTTTTTTAGCACACACACTTGAAAAAGAGTATCAACATGCACTCAAAATATTGTGTGTGTGAGTTTAATTGTCAATGTATTTTTCCTAATTCTTTCTTTAATAATAATTTTTTTTTAACAAAATTTTATCTGTACAAAATTTTTATTTTCAGAATAACCGGCGCAATATTACTCATAGAGAGCACAGTTTTCTCGTACAAAAACTCACTGATTATCAATGCTCTTGTTGATTTGGCCAATAAGAGCGATCGCCTTATCCTGCAGAAGGTTGAAGCGTCCCACGAGGCTCTGCAAATGGTCATGCGCCCTATCTTTCGGCTGTAGGCTCTTTTCAAGTTCCAACAACAAGGTCTCTGTTTCATTCAAGACTGCATCCACCTCCTTGTAGAAATGACTAGCCTCCTTCGTTTGATTGCTATAGGACTGTGTTACACGTTCGATCCTCTTTCCGATCGTCGTGAGATTATCGCCTAGGGCGAGCAACTTTTTCGGCCTTTGCCTCTGATCTGTCTCGCACATCTTGTCATATGTCTGCAGTGAGGCTAGGCAATAGTCGTAGGCTTTTTGGTACTTTTCATCGAGTTGCGAGTACTTTTGGTACAATTCTAGAGACTCTATTGAACTCTTGCCGATGCAAGAGTCTCTGTACATTTGGTTAATTTCTTCCTCGAGATTTCTAAGCCAATCTAGCGACTCTTCCACGCCGAAAAGACACTGCATGAGCTAATATGTAAATGGGAGAAAAATGGTTGATTAGACACAGTTTTGTTGAGTTTTTTGATTTTCCGATCAAATTTCGGCCTACATTTTTAATTGAAGGAAATTCCTATGAAAATTAATTAATTTTGCACCAAAATATGCAGATGGTGTCCACATAACTTCTAGGTGGATTATTGAATCAACTTGTTGATGATCAAACGAAAAATAAAAAGAGCATTAAATTGGCTCCTCTATTTATTTAGCCATGGAAACGCAATAAATTAGAAACGCAACATTTTGCACATTTTTAAGTTCAGCTTGCACTTTTCTGGTAATCCTCATTATGTGTATTTAAATGGTAATTGGGGAGCCACAAGAATAGCGATTCGTCATACGTCTATCTAGTTGAGGAGAGTCACTGCCTCGCCATCTATGTCCGAAAAGCTCAAGACTGTTGCCTACCGGAAGAATTTGCAAAAAATAGAGTTTAGCCTGACACATTTTTTCTTGGAGACGCACAGAAATAATTGTGATATCAAACTTCTTTTTTTTGTAAAATTTGAGTTGATTGAAGAATTCGTTAAGCTGTATGGTTGTAAATTATTATTATCAATTTTTCTATCGTACTCAATACGAAAAAAACTGATTCGGAATATTAAATTTTCATCCAAGCAACAAGACATACCTTTTCATCTTTGAGGAGAACCAATTTACGTAGTTTGAGTATTTGATATGAATCAGAGGACAAATTGAGAGTGGCTGACAGAATTTCCTTGAGTCTATTGAGATATTCAAAGTTGTGTGTCAATTTGTTAATCTTTTCGTATTCTGATTGGATATTTTCCGAGTTTGATTCAATCTTTTCACGAAAATCTTCAAGTTTATTCAGTGATTCATTGACATCGTTGAGACTCTTGAGATGCAGAGACGAGGAAAATTCGTCAAAGTCTTTGAGATTCTTTTGAAGCTCTTCCTCTGCCTTGAAGAAGCTGGAACAAGCAATGACAAATACTTTTCTCTTGTTCAATTTCTCAATGAATATTTGGATTATCATGTCCAATTTATTGAGTTCTTCATCTGGAGGATCGTTCTTCCTAAGCTCACTGAGATCAGCGTACCCTTCGAGTGCTTTCTAAATGGAAAGAATTATCGACTATGAGGTATTTTAGCAAAAATAGTGTACAACCCCGTTTTGTATCGATATTAATTAAAGAATTACCATGCATTTAAATTCAAAATTTTCATGGTCTTTTCGAATCTGCAGTGACTCCTCATAGTCCATAGGCTTGGCATTCTGTGAGTTTAAAAGTTTATTTCCAGGTCCTTGAATCCAATCTCGAATCTATTGAAATATTAAGTAAGATAGCTTACCCGTATCATGGTACGCTTAGTATGCTCATCATCGTGAGAATTTAGGTAAGACTTTGGATTTGGATTATTTGCGTAGGATTGTAGCATTTTAGTCTAGTTGAAAATTGAAAGCATTCATAACATTGCGAGCGTTCTAATCTAAATTAAACAACCCAGATAAACAGCATTTTTAGTTGTTTGTTAAAATATTGTTTAACTATTACCTTTCTTTGGATTTAAATGCAAATTAATCGATAACTTTGTTTGTGCTACAAACTTTGTAGACACCCTCTTTAAGTTGAAAAGTCTATGTGTATCATTTAGAGCTAGTTTTCTAACTAAAGAAGTATTTTAATCGTAAGAATTCGAGAAAACAGTCTCTCTTTCATCATAAGACTTCAAGATTGGCATCTATTTTCAAAACACCAAATCTTACTGAGACTTCGATAACATGCTCCAAATAAGAAAATATTAAATTTCAAGGATTTAAAAGTGATTCGATGTTATGTAATAAATCAATATTTAACATTTTTCAATCTATTCTCTAGCTTCAACATTTATTGAGCTCATGTTGATGGGAGTGAGAAGATTTATCATGGTTTATATTCCACTATTTCTATTGGTTATAGTCATTGTGAAAAAGGTTCACGAATCTATGGACGAGGTGAGCTACTTTCCGGCACGAATAAAACGTGATCCTCCTGAACCTTTACAAAAACTGAGGTTACATGTCTCTCAGGTTACAAAGTCACAAATTCAATAATACTCTCTCAAGATAATAATATTTTTAGTTATTTGATGAGATTAGCTGAGATTTCATTGTTAAAGTTTGGAAATTTCAGCTGAAAATCACTTTTCAGAGTGGAGAACTTTTGAATAAATATGTGTCTTACTCTTGAAATATCTTGAAGAAAGAATATTATCTAGGTTCATGAATAAATCAGACTCTCCAGAAGGTATGTAGTCTTTATGAAAGTAAAAAAGCCTCTTCTTATTTAGGAAATAATAAGCGATACACTGGTGTTCTGCATGTAAACTCAATATTGAATTTAACCATCTTTCTTTCAAATTAATCCTAGTGTACAAGCCTCCCAACTTGGACAATTCCCATGATCAATTGCTCTTCACACTCCTCACAAATGACCTTCACCCCTGAGGAGAATTCAACTTTAACCCTTGTAGGCAAAATCTTAGAATTTTTGAAAATAATTTCTTTTCAACGGAATCATTAGTGTGGCAAATCAAATATCAAGTTTTGTTAAAACTTTTTTTCTCAATTTTTTTAATTTTCTGAGATATAAGTTGTGACACTATAAGTGTCACCAAGGGTATGTACCATCTCATTTTAACTATAACCAATTTTATAGTACATTTTTTATGTCTATACCATTTTAGCAGACCAAAATTAATTTTCCTTTCCATGAAATGATCGTACAAGATCGGAGATTTTTTCAACACATTGTCTGCTTTGAACTTAAGCTTGTTAGTAGGGTTTTATCTGATCGTTCCTGTGTAAAAAACTTGGTTTATTCAATTCAATAACTAACTGGATGGAAGAGATAAAAATGGCGGGCAAATTTTCTGTTAATTTCAATACAATATTAGCCCCATGCCGAATTTTGATCTTATCTCGGTTTGGAGGATTCCGTCCATTGCGCATCTTGACCAAATTTTTATACCCAAAAAACCACAAATTACTCCAATAATTGCATGGGACGCCCATGGTGACACTGTCACATAGATTCAACAGACTAATTTGCAATAATAAAATCAAGATAGAAAAAAACTAAATACTGTATCTAAGAGATTAAGGTTTAATTAATTTATAATAAATTTTTCGTTAAAATACAAAAAGCTTCATCGCTAAGAATAATTATTTGAAAATTAGGTTTTTTGGTATTTTCATACATGATTTCGCAAAAATAAAACAACCATTTTGAAGTTAATCATATGTTCTATAAGATATAAAAAAATGTAAATATCCTGTATGGAATAAAAAATATTTTCGATCAAACTTCGTGTGACACCAGTGTCACTGAAGGCCTACAAGGGTTAATAGTTCGCACCTTAGGGCAAGCCTATTGTCCCCCTTTATATAGTGAGTCGTTCTGTAATTTTAAGTTGTCCCAGATAGTTAGAAAACCTAGACTTGGTGTTGTCTAATTGTATCAGGGATTCGGACGTGAACCCTTTTGATACATCTGATCACGACTTAGTTTCTTTCGATTTGTTACAGGTTTCTATCCAGGCTAAATTCTATGCCAGAGATAAATTTGTGCCAGATTTTGAGAAGCTAAGCCATCCTCTTACATCCTCTATTAACGTTATTTTTAAGGATCAAGATTTCAATTAAAAATATTTTAAAGATTGTATTATGAAATTCTTTGTATATTACTTCTTACGAGAGAAAAGTTGAAATTCTTCTGTAAACTAATCCTAAATTCGGTTGGAATAAGTTGAGATTCCTCATCAATTTCAAAAAATTTCTTCTACTACGAATTGATCTTGACTTTGTAAATTCAATTCAATTTTGTGAGCCAATTTAACGAGAGAATTTTCCACTAGTTATTACTTTAGACTCTCCAAAAGTTATGAAAACGTCTTCATTGATGCTTGATGTGATTAAATCTTGCAAATCCAGGCCTCCTGTGCTCGAACTCCAAGGAACAATCCAAAAAGATCGAAGACGTCCAGCCAAACTTCTTACTTCCCCTCTGATCAACCTGGTATTGATCCCCGTCATCGCCTTTCCTACAAACAGTGAATCGTAATGAGCGGACTCCATCCATTATGAGTGCGCTGACAGGTCTGGATCATCAATACGTTCAATTCCTCCTCTGTGGTCTAACCATCAAGTATACATGTCAGAGCCGAGTTTACGACTCCGAGATAGAGTCGAGATCATAGGTTATTCAGAGTCTGAAGCCAATCCAATTTAATCAATCCCATAAATAGATACATGGCGGTTACTTCGTAAAGCTCATCTTTAGTAAAACTCCATGGTTTATTTCAAGTACATTGCAGAAATGAGTGTGTCGAGGACGAAAATATTTAATCGGAAAAAGTATTAGAAACGAAAGAGAACATAGGTTGAGAGTAACCTCTGATTTCTTGGCTATTGCTATCAATAGATTACAAAGAATATTTACATTTTTCGATAAGATTTATATTCCAATATTTTAACAAAACTAAATCTAATCCTGACCCCAAACCCATTTCTGATTATCCTTTTTGGGATCACATTCTTGTAGGGAAATTACACCTTTACTCATTTCAACACAGCCTTTCGGACATCTGATTGTCATGTTTTTCTAAAGATTTTCTAAATTAATAATTTCATTACACTTCTTGAGGGTTTTAGATGGATAAAAAGGTCTGCAATTAGTACAAGATAATAAAAGTGCAGATCTTTTGAGTCTTCGTTCTGAGTAGGTAAATAAAAAAATCAATAAATCACTCAGCGATTATATGCACTCGATAATCTTGAGAGTATTCTCTAATTTCATTGCTTTATCTCAATCAGGCAATGATACAA
>JJOG01001937.1:0-17023 GCA_000715275.1 Gyrodactylus salaris
GCAATGTTTATTAGCAATTTGGTCTTAATTCAAACTCATTCTTGAAAGAGAGAGAGCATATGTATGAGCTTTAGACGTGGATTGTAAAATTAATATAGATTCTTAAACATTCCACATATATTTAGAGTTGGAAATACGACAAAAGAGTTCAATGTTTATTTACATTACCGAACTCAACGATAATTTTCAAGTATAGATTTTTAAAATAATTTATATTAATTACGATCCCATCTAAAAAATAAAGAAACTATAAAATTATCCACGAAACCCCTCGATGTGGATATAGAAAAAAATTTAATACATATTTAATGCATTTCAAAAATGTTACTACATTTCTCTCAAAATAATGCATATAATGCATTTCTACTTTTGGGCCGGAGGGTCCAACAAAGTTTTCGTTAGTATATTTAAGCTTTTGAGAAGAAATATACCTCATAGAAAAAAAATACATTTAATGCATTGTGTGGCCATATTAATGACACATGTATTTCATTGGTTATTCGAGCTGAAAATCGATTGCAATCAAAAAAGGAATAAAAAAGCACGAGCATGGAAAAAGGCATCTGCCTTTTTTCTAGGAGCGTTTCTAGACTCTCGGATGACGATTTCATCGATCAATGATTCATGTAAACTAATAAATGGTAACCCTAATCATGACTGTGCATTTCTAGCTAAAGGAGATTTATCTAGATTGGGCACATTTTATCAAAGAAATACCTAGAAGATTTAGAAGCATCTTTCAACTTATAATGCAGAGATGAAAAAAGCGCGCACGCGTTTGCTTCACTTTTGTAAATGTAATTTTATTTAAAGATGAAATTATATTGATCCCTAGTCATCAACCGATAGAAACAGAGTTTGGCACATATTGCGTGCAGACATAAGGGAGTTAAGAGCCGATAAATTTTGACCCTTCAACCATTTAACTCAAAGAAAATGTGTTTAATAATTGTAAAAATGTATTTTTAGTAATTATTTTTTTAAATGATTCTATTAATAAGATCAGTTCATTCAACTATCAGAGATGCATGTTCAAATAAATGCTTTTAAAATAACGGATATCCTAAGCGAACTTTTTTCATAATCACCGGAACAATACAACTCAGAGAGAGCACAATCCCCTCAATGGTCAAAAAATGTTAGCTTGTTCAGAGAATCAATTACACAAAAATTATAATTGAATTTGGACATTGGTGTCAGTTGAAATTTTTAATGGAAAAACTGTGAAGGATTTTTACCATAGATATGACTTCTCAAAAGGCGTGAGTTTGACTCTGCTAGCCTCCCTGTCCGAGATGAGTTTGCATGATGAACAATTTCTCTCCCTCTCTCCCCCGTTATAAACCCTCATGTGAACCCGAATGGTTTCTAGGAAAGAAATTACTGTTTATTTCAGGAACACACTACAGCTATTAACAGTGATATTTAGGGCTACACATAAATTTCATCGGCAACTCAAAACTAATGCATTTCTCGGTTTAAAATTATAACATTATACAAGTTTTTTAGTAACCTGAAAAAGTTTGCAATCTGTGATTATGCTTTTGAAAAACTCTTCATATTGATATGATTATAATTTGAGTAAAACTCTGCAATGAAAATTAATTTCTAAGAAAGAAAGTAATCTCGCCTCCTCAAATGCATGCATCGTCTCTAAGATCATGCCAAAGTAACTCAACAAAAATGTTCAGGCTTCATCGAGATTAGAAGAAGGGCTGAAAAAAAATTATGAATATTTTGACAATCCCATTTGTATGTAGATACCTCTTGAAATAATATCTCAAAATAATTCAATTCTAATTTTGGACCCTTTAACATTTCTAGATAAAATTTTGAGCTTCTGATAAAAAGAAATTCTAGAAATTTGTGTCAACCTAGTCTATATGTAATACTTCGCAAGCTCGTGTATTTTCTCTGAAATAATAGTTCTTGTTGAAATAAACATTATCTTTTTAAAAATCTCAAAGGCATTATGAACTTTTCATAAGATTATTTTTCACAAGTCATTTTGAAAAAAACAATAGAGAGCTAACACTGATTAAATCTTAGAAGAAGACTGAAAGATTTACATTGCTAATAAGGATTTACAACTAACTAGGAATACTCTTAAAATCTAAGATGACAAGGTATAATTTAGACAAAAAACCTAATTAAACAAATGAATAGTGATTACTCCAGACCTGTGCGTAGAAAATCACACCCTAGTGTTCAACAATATAAATGTTACCCATGAGTAGTATAATATAGTATTATTAATTATTAAAAATATGAAAATGACATGAGTTAAATACTCACTTCAACTGGATGGTCTGGATGAGACTCGACGAGGGACTTGGTTGAAAACAAGCTCAGATCCATACGCAGGATAGAGGCCAGGTTGCGTACAACCACCACTGGCTGACTCATGCAATATTGCACCAATTCATTGGACAAGGTATCCTTCCTATTCTCGAGGTAAACAGTCGGCGTGGGAGGATGCAAGTAGGCGGGATCTGTGGTCTTGATGCCCTTCTCCAACAACTCTCGTGGGAGGACCACGTCTGGTGGTGGGATCGGTATTCGGGACCAGTTCGGATGCAGTGAGGGCCACCACTCCCCGAGGCTCACTTCGAGGCCCTTGATGGCGTTCAGGATGTCTTTTGAGGTCATCTCAATGTTGAGAGTCCTTTTGAGCTTGGGGAGTTCCCGCTGGATTAGGGCGTTGGTCATGAAGAGGTTGAGGTCTTGGACAATGCTCGGCCTCTTCTCCTCTTTCCTTTGATGGCCAATGAGGCTGTCGTTCGCTGTGTTCGGTGAGAAGAGGGACATTTCGACAAGGTCCAGGTTCCCGGTGCCCTCAGCCGCGTTCAATTGCGCTATCAGGTCCTCTGTGATGAACTCGAGGTCTTCAACAGGAAGATCACAATTTTCGTGATTTTCTGAGAGATTATTATCCTCTGATACATTTGATTTCTTTTCAATATCTAGAAATAATATTCACATATTATACTTGCGAGTAACATCTTCAATAAAAATGTATGCTTGACCCAAGAAATGATATCTTTCGAAATTTTGAATATAATGCTTTGGTTGCATACGTCCTCATTAAAAAGGAAGGGTATTTTTTTGGCTCATTTGAGCAGGACTTATTTTTGCTCTCCCGAGATTATTAATAGAAAATTGACTGTAATTTCTATTGGGATAAGTGATATTTCTAAACCCTTCTGCTTTTGCCGCTTATGGCTTTGGATTCCAGTATTCTATCCATTAATGAGTGGATTAAACTTACCTCTAATATCAGTAGTAATTTCCTCACTAGCAGTAGACTCCTCTTTCATACTTTTCTTTTCACTAAACTCGGTGCCAAAGTTGTTTTTGAGGAAAATCATCTGCAAATTGGTCATCTCGTTCCTCTCTGAACCAGTCATGTTTGAGCCTTTCGACTAGAGGTGGTGGAAGGTAAATTAACAAAACAAGACTTTTTGTTAAATGTCTGTACTAACTAGTAAATTGATGAGTCTCTCCTTCTCTTGCAGGGTAAGCGGTACTGGAGGAGTGAGAAATTCGGTTCTATTTGGACAATTAAATTCACTCGAGCTGCGTTCCACCTTCTGGCGCTTCTCATTAGGGCCTTCACCATCGTCGTCTTCAATCTTGATGTCAGAGGTCATCTTCGAGGGAGGCTGATCGCCAGTTCTCAGAGCGAGATCCCTCGCGGTCACTGAGAGGCCGGCAATCATCTTCCGCTTGGTAGTTTGAGCTGAATTCAAAGACCCGTGCGCACTGGACTGCACTTCGGCCAGCATTAACTGTAGTTGGCGTTGCGTCAACTCTGAAGGGATTGGCAGGGACCAGGCTTCGTCGACAGTGGGCAAGTTGGTCACTGGCCCCTGCGCCGTCTGGCCGGGGGAGAGTTTAGTTGGATCTGAGGCTGAAATGATAAAAATATTCATTGAATATTATTAAAGCTGTACATTTACGATAATATTTAGAATTTTACTTACAAGTAGCATCGTCAATTTAAAAATATATATAATGGAAAATGTCTAAAATTTAGGCCCTAAATTAAAAGAAGTATTATTTGTAATCTGAGGGCTAAGATTTACTTAATTCATGGACATTTATAAGAATTTTCTTCTTAGTGGATTTTATTCTTCAGAGTATGACTACTTGGTATAGTACTATAGTCATCCCTTATTAGTAGTATCATTAAGGAGCTTATCTAACGAGTTTCCCCTGTAATTTAATTGTAAAACGCTAAAAAGTCGTCGATCAATTGCTGTATTAAGTAAAATATATTCGAAATAAAAATTAGGGGATGTTTAAACTTGATAAGATTTTATTGAAGGCTAATCCCATAATGGATCATGATAAAACACTTACAGAGTGCTATAAAACGTATATAAAGATGATAGTTCACTGCTTTTCAAAAATAATGAAAAAAATATTTACAAAGATCAAACACTCTTAGAAAGACAGTGACCTCATGGCTGTGTTTTGATGATTCTACAAACTGCTATTTTAGCTTGAAAATTGTGAGAATGAGATAAATTCGAATATATCAAGGCCAACGCATGGATATTCCTTTAAAATATACACAAGATAACTAGGGAATCAAGAAAATATGATCTAAGCCTATAAACTCATGACAAGGCTTAAACAAGAATTTATCTCATTTTAATATTTTCTATGAGCATTTAACTCAATATCACTCTTAATTAACACATAAGAACCTACTGAATTAGAGAAAATTAATTCATGTAACTCAATAATATGCCATAGGCTTTTTAGGATAAATATGCTAGAGCAATTATTCATGTAACTAGTTTGATAGAAGTAACAGCATGATAAAATATGATTTTTGGTGTTCTAAAGATGACTCACAAGCATTGGAATTGCTGAGATTTTTGTTGTCTGGCATTTTAGAGAGAATAATTTCCAAATTCGGAATTCGTTGTCTAATGGCCGTTGATAGATTATCATTCTTATCTCCATTAACGGAGTTCTTGTAGCATTTAATGGCCTCCTTGTATTGTTGTTTGCTCTCGTAGAGGGTTCCTAGGTTGGCCCAAGCGGTAACATGACACTTGTCAAGTTGGACAGCACAAAAGTAGGCTTGCAGAGCATCCATTGGCTGATTCTGCTCCTGATAGAGCACGCCAATGGAGCACCAGGTATCAGCGCTCGCCTCCGTCTTGTCTATTGAACTGCGATATGCAGAGAAAGCCTCTTGTACACGATTGAGGGATGCCTGACAGCGTCCCAATAGGTACCACGTCTTGCCGTCTGAATTGTCAATCTCCAAAGCCTTTTGTAGCAACTGTACGTCAGTTGTATCGTTTGAGTCCTTTCTCTCCGAAGAGGAATGCAATATCCAAGCTGTCTGTCTCAGACACAAGTGACGAATGTGGGATGGAACTTTTTCACAGCGTAATATTTGCTCGTAAATGAACTTTGCCTGCTTCAAACGTCCGCAATACTCGAATAAATGACCAATATGAAAGTTTACTAAATTATTAGATTAAATGATTTACTTTCAATGTCTGAGAACGATGCTGGAGTTTGATCACTAAGAGCTAACTTGAAATGTTTTAGACTCTTTTCAAGGTTCTTTTTCAATTTAAATATATAACCTAGGCGGATGTGTATCTCTTTTGAGCGATGAAATGATGGATTAATGTAGAGGACTTGTTGGAAATAATCAATGGACTTGTTAAATGCATTAAAATGAAAGTAGCACAATGAAATACCGTAGAGAAAGTTCAAGTTTTTTGACGCTGTCTCTGAATTAAGGGATTGATATTTGAGGTAAGCTGACAAGGAGTTATCGTATGAATGAATTAAAAGTTGTAGATGACCCAAGATTAGGTAAATGTGTGAGTCAATGCTATTCTCAAGTTTTTGACAGGCCTTGAGGTAATGAGTTAGATGAATTTCTTGGGGTTTTATTGAACGATTTGATGAAGGTATTTCTTCAATTTCTCTAGTAACTTGACACTCTCGTCCCCTTTCAATCTTCTTTACAGTGTTGATTATTATATTATCGAAATATTTAATTCCCTATAATTGGTTATTAATTTTAATGATTACTTTAGTTATTGTTACGAGGACTGAACGGTTCTCAGGTTCATCAAATTTGATAAAACCAAAATCAAGGCTGAAATTAGAATAATTAATTACATGTCTAATTTCGACAAAAGCTTGGCTTCATCTTCGGTGAAATTTAGTCCAGATTTGATCGAATCTTCCATAACATTCTATATAACTATATAATTTTCAAATGTAGGGATGAAACCAACAAAAATATTATCTAATCTTCTTGAATTTAATTTGTGTTTTAACTAAACTTTTCACCTTTAGACAATTCAATTGTCAGCTATGTCCTCTCAATATAGTTGTGACTTCGGAACTCCAAAATACTACGCTTACTGTGGCCTGGGTGGTATTTTCAGTTGCGGTTTAACCCACACAGCTGTTGTTCCTCTTGATCTCGTTAAATGTAGAATTCAAGTAGACCCCAAAAAGTTCAAAAACATATCAACTGGTTTCAAACTTTCAGTCGCCGAGGGTGGGGTTAGAGGTTTAGCTCTAGGCTGGGCCCCAACTTTCGTCGGATACTCCCTACAAGGTCTTGGGAAGTTTGGCTTCTACGAGGCATTCAAGCACGTGTACAGCGGCACATTATCTGAAGAGAATGCTTATCTTTACAGAACCTATGTCTACTTGGCCGCTAGTGCCAGCGCTGAGTTCTTTGCAGATATGATGCTCTGTCCTTTCGAGGCCATGAAGGTGAGAATGCAGACTATGCCTGGTTTCGCAAAGACAATGGGAGAAGCTTTTCCCAAGATTATGAAAGCTGAAGGTGTAAATGGATTCTACAAGGGTCTTGTACCTCTATGGGGACGTCAAATTCCCTATACCATGATGAAGTTTGCCTGTTTCGAGAAAACTGTCGAGGCCATCTACAAACATATTGTTCCTAAGCCAAGATCAGAATGCTCAAAGGGTGAACAACTCGTTGTAACTTTTGCTTCTGGGTAAGTTTACCCTCTTTTCTCCTGAAAAGGTAGACCTCTTACAAGTCTAGCTTATAATTTAATGTGAATTATCATTATTAAATTCGATAAAATCTTAATTTCTTTAATAACTTAGATACATTGCTGGTATATTCTGCGCCGTTGTATCTCATCCTGCTGATACAATCGTCAGTAGACTAAACAAAGACCCAAATGCTAAACTTAAGGAGGTTGCCAAGAGTCTTGGATTCGGTGGTATGTGGCAAGGTCTTGTTCCTCGTATCGTCATGATCGGTACTCTTACTGCTCTGCAATGGTTTATCTATGATGGATTCAAAGTAGCTTGCAAGCTTCCAAGACCACCACCCCCAGAAATGCCTGCATCTTTGGCCAAGAAGCTTGAACAAAAATGAAGAATATATCATAATAGAAATTTTAGAATAAGCTAATTATCAATCTTAAAATTACATCCATGATTTTAGGACGGAAAAAAATTAATATATTATGATTGAATAGTGCATTAATTGCTGAACTTGTTTACTTTTCCAGACAAGAAATTGATTTCCACGTTAATAATTTTTAATTCGGTAAGTTTTATCATAAAAAAATAATTGATTAATTTTTTTTTAATTTACTCAATCATAATCTAAAATATCTTGTTTTAAAGAGATTTTTGGCAAAAATATGAAAAATGTCAACAACATCTTTATATATGTAGCCTTGCCAGCTTTGGTGCTAATAATCTCCCTTGCCCTCTTCCCCCTACCAGGTAGCCAGAAAAAGTCACATGTAATGTTAAAAAATTATGTATGAGATTCTAGATGAGCTTTATCGGATTGAATACGGAAATAGACAAAGACCTCTTCAAAAGGGCCCACATTCTGTCCTTGTCGGATTTGATTCATTCACTAATATAGTTGTTAAAGGAAATTCTTTAGCAGAAAACCTTGGATTCTCCGACGAAACCAATCTTTTGGACATGTTGAAGAGGAAAATCTATAGAATTGATTTCTCAGCATTTGTGAAAGGCACAAAAAACATTTCAAACCACATCTTCCTATCTGGGAGTAGTATCGAATTAGCCTCGAGATTCAGCAGAGAAGGTCTCAATACTCTGCTTGCATCAACCCTTTCAATGAAACAGAAGAAAATGCTAAACCAAAATATCAAGTTGCTTTCCTCCGAGTCGATAGTGAAGAGAAATGGCTCTAAATCAAATGTGAAATTAAGCATAAACTTTCCTAAAGAGAATTATCTCCTTGAGAGTAACGAAAGAGATTCTTTAAACATGATGGAAATTAACAGCGACTTGAAAGAGCGCAAGGAATTGATATCATCGACTAGTCTTTTTGTTATAGTTGGTCCTCAAAAGTTAGAAGATGTAAAAATGACTGCTGTCATCATACGCAGTGTAATAGAGAAAAATACAAAGATTCATTTGGAAATTCCAACAAAAGTAATCAAAGATGAGAATGCATTGGCTAGCTTAATCAAACACTTATTCCCTTACATTGACTCGTTGAGTGTAAGCTCTTTCGACCTGTATAAACTAGTGCAAGTCATTCGAGAGGGACCAAATATGAATAGGGCAGCGATAAGAAAAGAGTTTTCTCTGCCTGAGACATTGGATAAAATGCGAGAATTCTGGTCATTAATGAACGATGAATCATTACCAATTGTGAACACAGATCGCAGAAGATTATCTAGAGTGCACATTGATACAGGAAGACATAACATTTTAATGATTCGAAGGACAGACAAGAGGATTCCACGTGACAAAGGCTTTAGAGAGGCAGCTGAAGAGGGTCGGAAGAGGTTCATTCCCGACACAGACCTAGGAATAGCATGGCCTTTTGTTAAGATATCCCTAGCAAGGGCTGCAAGACTGTCTCATGAGATGACCTGCGATGCAGAGGAGAATGCACTTTTAAATGTAACTTCGTGCAACATGACAATGAGCTACTCTAATTGGCCAGTGGCTGGTCAGATAGACGGCAAGAAGAGGACAGAAATTAGACTTGATGAGAAGAATCCAATTAATTGCTGGCATGAGGATCAACCCCAATTATCGTACTCAGACAATCTGAGTGATAAATCCCAAGGGAAACGCTACGAATACACGGATAAGAGTCATGTTAAAAAGGTTAGCTTTTGTATAGCACCAACCTTTCAATGTGGCAGATTGAATGACTCGCAGAGAAACGAGGTTTCAGCTGCCATGCTTTCAGCGCATTTCTAAAGTGTATGTAAAGAAGAGAGAGATTTTGATATATACAATAATGATATTACAAAATTATTATTACATTTTTGAGAATAAAATAAATAAATTCCATTTATACCAATTCAACTTGCTCATCTAAGAGCACATCGTGAATGTAGGTGAATGGTAGTAGAAAGTGCTCTCCAGAGAATCCAATTGATTGGTTAACTCTAAATGGTTTTAATTTCAAATTGTTTGAAAGTTATGAGTTACCTTACAGACCCATTATGGAGTTTTTTATTTAAATAAAAGTTGACTCACTTGACTTGATTGTCTTCCTTTTCGGGAAGATTAATCATAACTTGCTTAAGAGCAACACAATAAACGTATTTTTCATTATTCTGTTTCCTAATCATCTGTTGGTCATCGAGGCGTTGAAAGGAGGATGGTAAACTCTGAAGAATGGTTTCATTGATGAAACTGGAAAGTTTGGAATGAACACTTTTCACATAATGAAACTCCTGTTGAGTGATGCAATTATCCTGAGGATTAATAGCCTGTTTCATGTAAAGGAGAGGATTATCTTCTAGCTTCATCATTCTAATTCGATGGTAATCGACAATTAAATACTGGATTCTGGCCGCTTGAAGTTTCTTAGAGAAAGAAGTAACATCCAGGTGACCTGTTGAGGAATGGGTAGAGCTCAGATCGCAGTCTATGCACTTCAATCTTTCTTTAACGAGACAGAGAAATTCAATTTGAGGTTTCAAAAGAACAGGAGCTAATAATTCGTTCTTCCATACAGAGAATAGCTTGTTCATTAACATAAGAGGGGTTATAGATGTCTCATTTTGAGATTCATTGGAGGAGTTGAGGATTTCATCGAAATCTAAATCATCCATTTTTTCAAATATCAAGATTCGTGAAATGCAAATATTCAAACAACAACTAAAATATCTGAAGCATTTTTTAAATTATAGAACTCATTCGAATCATTTAGAATAATTTTATTTTAATGAATGAATTAGTTAGTGTACCTATAGATTCTCAAATCGAATGTTTTACCAATTATTGTCATGAAGCTAATTGTCACAGTTGTAACTTAACCGACACAGATGTCGCTACATACCTGCGATTAACTGGAAAATCTCCTGAACAAAAATGCTGTTACGGACTTTATTGTCGTTACGTTGCAAATAATAAAATATTTCTTTGCTCTTCAATTTACGATGAGAAATGTTCATCGGAAGTTTGTTGTTCTGACAATTTGTGCAACATTAGATCAATGGATTTATTCAACGGTCCTAAAATTTATTTCATTTCTGCATTTATCGTTTTATTTTCCCTTGTCGCTATTGCTCTTCTCATTGCGATTCTTATTAAGCAGCTGAAAAGTTGTGAGTTTTCCATTATTAATCATGATAAATTTTTTTCTCGGAAAGAGTTCTTTAATTCAACAGTTTTTCAAATATTAAGGAAGGGGTTATCTTTCACTATAGTTCTATAAATCATTGATGGAAAAGCCATTTCTATTATCTTGATAACAATAAGTCATATTTCTTTTCCGAATTTTGTGGGTAAATAAATTACAATGAAAAGTAGTATGTGTAAAAATACGAGCCTTGAGGAGTGTGGTACAGACAGTTTTTCATACACAATTATTATTATTATTTTTTGAATGATTCAGCGTCGAAAAGTTCTGTTTGATAGAAATTCTACAACTTCTTGTTGTTAAAAATTCTCAGAAAATCATAAATTACATGTCCCCACGATGTTAAACAAAGAAACGGATTAGATATTCGATAGCATTTTAAAGTAAACTAAGAAACCAGGCTTAAGACTATTTTAAAATTCACTTTTTTCTACTAAAGAACTTTTATAACAAAAATTATGATTTTTTCAAGACTTTTTATACACTTTTCTGGTTCTTTATTTGCAAAAGCAAAGCTGAAAAAGTGAACTGAAGAATTGTGGGAAGAAAGATTAATATGCAGATCCCAGATTGTTCTGGCGTTATAAAAAGTTAACTTTTTATCAGTTTTTACCTTTCTCAATATTCTTTTCCATACATTATATACAATATTCTTTGTTTTTGCTTACATTTGAGGAATAGCACGATTCTTTGGTTTTGAGATCTTTTCAAGAAAACTACTTGACAGAATTTCTGATTTTTTAAACACCTTTTAATCTCTTGAATGAATGATAGTTCAATGGTTTATAGTGCTTGTTGAATGTTGAAAATTCTGATTCTTATTTTATTGGCCGGGTTGAATACAAGTTTTTCTTAATTTACTAATCGAATGCAAATATTTGAAGATATCTTTAGTTTAGAGAAGAAAAAGCTTATATAGTCTCAGAGTCATCGTCTCCCGATGTTGGATGTTGAACATGGGGGGAACGCTGGGCGACTTTTAATATACCTTTTTTGTGAACTTGTTTTTTACTTGATCTAATTTCATACAACTTTTTTCCAGATCGTAAATCAACATTTGATGGGAATTTCACATCTTTCATTATAAACCAAATGAAAATCAAATCGAAAGACGGAAGTTATCAATCGAGGAAGAATACTTTGAATCAAGAACTCATTCTTAAAAACCTCAATGCTCACAGTATTCAAGTGATCAGCTCATCGGGGCCGTTTATCAATATTAATACCCTCAGAAAAGCCGGCCTCCCTTCGAGTATCAGTAATAGCAGTGAGTTTATTTAACCCTCCTAGACCCCTTGTGACACTGAAAATGACCAATTCTACAGTTGGAAAGACCAAATCTCAATCTGTATTCATCTAAAATTAGAGGTGTTTTTTTACAAATTAAATCAGATCTGTGCGAAGTTTTTTTGATTTTCTGTATTCTATGTCAGTATTTATTTTTATGCAAAAAATAGAAGAATCTAGGCTTACAGCGTTTATGTAAACATGTTTCTGTTGATGAAATGAAACACTCATTTAAACTCTCCAAGTATTGCTGATTGTAAACAAAATTTAAAGTTTGAGAGGACATTCTAAGGCACTTTTATTTTGACAACAATTCTAGTGAATCAATAGACTAGAACAGATTCCTGGAGTCTTGAAATTATTTTAAAACACTTTTAATTTAATTGCTAGTTGATATCCACTGAATAGTGGGAAGAGTTCTGATTAGCCAAATTAAGTTCATTTAAATTAAAGTTTTTTAGTGTTGTTTGCACAAAAAAGTCTAAAATTACATTTATTCTATCAAGTGACTAGGTTTGGGACTAACGCAATTCAAAAAGTGATTTTTTTATCAAGTTTTCTTAATAAAAATCAAGTACACTAATTTATGAAGTTGAGTTTATAAAATTTTAAGTGTGGACAGCATTGGATTTCATTCTTGATTATTAAAGCTCAAAAATATTGGAAAAAATTCATCAAAATACATCAAATCAGGAGTTTTTGTTCTTAAATGGTTGGCTTTCTTTAAAATAAAAAAACACTGTATTTAGCTAAAATGACGCTTGAAAGCAATCATTATAGGTTTCTTTTTAGTATCAAATAAGTTCAAACAAGAAACAGATCATGCAAAAATATGTCATTTGATGTATGTTTTGACAAATTGTGTTTTAAAATGAAAATTGCGCGTATTTTAAAATTAAAATCTTTGAATATTGAAGAACACAAACTCAATTTAAATCTTTTTATAAAATCTTGTATTAGAATGATCATCTTGAGAGATGAAGCATTTGATATTAGGAATTTTGGTTATAAGATTATCGACACCCAACACTTGATCGATTATCCATATTATAAGTATGAGAGCTACTAGTTTTCATTCCAAGCATCTCTTCTTTGAAAATGCGATCAGTGCACATTTAAACATCACGGATCAGGTTTTACCTCACATGCTAGGTGAAGGACCATGATCAGTCTAAACAGAATTACTTTTATTGTATTAAATAATTGTTGATCAACTTTTTATTCTATTTTCCTTGGATACGCGCTGAAATAAAGGTGATTTCAATTTTCTTATTCTGTATGAGTTCTTGGCGATTAATACGGTTATTGAGTTCCCGGTGCAAGATGAACTCAATAAAAAGTCGATACAAAATAGTTATACGTGTGCAGCTGAAAAGAGTTCATCAGATAATGTTACTCTGTCAATATCCTGTCCCCAAACTATCAATTCTACTTTTTAAATTTTGCAAAGATTTTGAAATTGGTGCGAAGTTCTTTTTTTGGCGATTTGAAGCTGTTAATTTAGAATAACATTCTCTAAAATAATGTTGATCCATGTTGTATAATTCGAGTTGATTAAACATTTCTCTGCATGCAAGAGTTTTAGTAGAGATTCCAAAATAAACAAATTTTCATCGAAAGAATACGTTCGTCTTTTTCCTGTGCGTATACAACGAGAAACGGGTCGCTCCAAATTCAAATTTTTGCAAATTAACCAAAGTAGAATTGATTTTCTTCAATATTTCAAGTTTATTTGAAAATGTGATACTTTAATCTTACGATTTTGAGGTCTAAAAATTTAAGAGCGCGTTTAGAATATAAATCTTCTACTCAGATTGGGTCCTTATTTAATTCATAAAAACTCACTCTATTAAACTATTCATCACCTAGGTGAAGGGTATTGTCATCATCAACTCAGAGTTACCCTAGAAACGAACGTATTTCATTCTCTTTAACAGATTTTTTCTCCTCACTCAACCACAGATTTTACAGTTTTTAGATTCGATCACTGACGTTTGTCCTGGGAATTTGAGTGTTGCTCAAATCTCATGCATTCTAAAATTGCTATAAATCTCTCTTCTAATCCCCTTGCACTATGTAGAATTTGTTTTTTACTCATCCTCTTCTGGATTTTCTTTGTATTTCGCTCTAAACCAAGCCTATCAACTTTTTTACTTGAACAAGTCTGGACTCTAAGCTTAAAACTCTATTTGGTTCTAGAATCTGCCAGCCGTTTTGTAACAAAACCATGTATTAATTCTGTTTCTATTCTTGGAATAAAATCAAACAAAATTCAAATGTGCAGACATCTATCCCCCACTATAGACATCAACCATCATTATGTGAATCTTTAATAATCCTCCTGGTCCTAGGATGCCAGTGGAATAATAGGAGGTACATTGCTAAGTTTCTTTAGCGAATGTTATTTGACATCTTCACCACTCGGGCAACTACTGATGAGCAGGGAAAATAAAATGAGTTTGAAAAATAAGATCTTGAATTTAAATGGTGATTTTTCTAAAGATGTCTCTTCCACATGTTCAAGTTGGTTCTTGCAACAATAAATCTCGAAGCACTTTATCACCTTTGTGGCTTTAATGTTAATCTATACTTTTGGGCCATGATCAAGGTCTAACTGATTGTAATTGAGCTAGATCAAGAAATGACTTCTCATTCGAAATGTTCTGAGTAAAATAATTTTCCGCATCGATTTTTAATTTTCTAATTTTCCAACAATTTCAAGAAAAATAGCGTCTCATGATAATGAAGGGACTTATTATTCTCTGTTTTGGGATTATCTTACCAAAAATATCATGATCTTGATGAGATTTTGATTTATTTAAAATTCTTTAAAAGTTTATAGAAACTAAATGCTGAAAAATCACAAAATAAATTATCAGAAAATTTGTCAAATTTCTGTTTGTTGTGTTCAAAGTTTTGTTTTGATCACAAATCTCAGAAAGAAACGATTGAAACGGGACATTTGATTCAATCGAAATTGGGTGCAAATAATCACAGAAATAACATTTTCTTTGCAGAAATAATAGGTAGGACTAGTTTTTCTTGCATAAATAAAAGCATACTTTACAGATATAAAATTACCTCTAATGTCTTTTGCATATTTAATGGAATAGACTAATATATCTTTAAAAAATCAAAATGATTTACAAATATACTTTTGCAGTAAAAATATGAATTTTTAATATATTTTTTCTTCATTTGATATCTCCATCGCTACTATTGTATTGGCAATGTATTAGTATGTACAAGCCCAAGAATGGATAGCTTTGATCTAATGTTCGTTAGACATGCTACCGTGAAACTTGTACAGCTACAGTTAAACTGTAGTTTAATTTGAGAAACCTCCTTCGCTCATTGGTTATTATTCATCCTGCTCTCTCATTCATAGTAGCATTCGACACACACTTCTTCAGTTAACATCCATGACTCACGAGCTACATTAAAAAAATCTACCCACACTGTACCAAGCTGTATCATCTAATGCACAATTTCTGATTATCGATCTCCACTATTTTGTCCTAGTTTTCTGATTATTCAAATAACCCTTTAAGCGTCTTGATATTTCTCTTTGATTACTCTCTACTTTTGTCAATAATATAATATCGAATCTTGACACTAATCCTCCATTGCCGACCGTTATAACCCTGAGAGCCTAGAGGATTAGGATCTTTTCAAACGAATTCCACGTAAAACTAATGCTGCCACAGACTAGAAAATCTCTTTCAGATCTGACTGTATTCATGAAATTGAGAGCAGGATAATTTTCCATGCTAGATTACACATTCAAATTAGCTCTTAATTTCTTCTAAATATTTCCACATATCATGACTTGATAAAAATATTTTGCACAAACCCTCCTTCGTGGTCTCAAGTGGAGAAACCACGCTTAGACTCTTTGTTCTCAAGTGTGCATGTGTATTGATTAACTATTTCATGTCTCTTACGGTCTTTGATTCACATAGTTAAAAAGGGTCAATTTGATATGATAAACAAATTATACTTATTAACAGATGGTCAGTTAAACAACTTTAAAGTTGGCAATAAAAAATTGGAAGCAGAAAAACTTTTTCTCGGATAGTTAAAATCGTTGCTATCTTTCAATATTTTCTTAATGAGACAAACGCTTCTGGATGCTACTCTAGGTTCAATAAGATAATTTTAAATTTTCATTCAGTCAAACAGTCATAACTTCTTAGTTGAAATTCTTTTCTTGTTCCAAATTCTACCTCCATCATCTATTATACAATTATCTATGGTCAAATTATAATTACAAACCGAAAAATTTTTAGATTGCTCAATCATACGAGGAAGAACTAATTCTGAGGCTATTTCCATCTTTCGTGCGCTTTAAATCTATCTACTATGGTCGAAACTCTGATGTGTTAAAAATCCATATACGAATAGATTCAAATGGCCGCCATTGATTTTCTCGATTTTTAAAGGCTACTGAATGAAAATGTTCAAGCATATTATTCCGCTTCTAAACATTAACAGATTATTTGAAAAATATTCGCCGTCTAGATTTCGAAATTCTGGCTAATTTTTAACTAGATATCGCGCATCAGTCACATCTTACTAACAAAATGCGTTTAATTGATAACGTTCCTTCTAGAGAAAAGCATTTTGCATGTAGTTCCCAAATATTACTCCTATCTCTCACAGAATCTCTAGATAGTCGAGAAGATCCCGGTTTAAGTTTTGGCGCAAGTTCAAATTAATTTGAATACCATTTTCATACACAAATTATTTCGGCCTGTTTCCAACACCTAGAATAAATATTTAATACACAGTTCCTCGTGAAATCATGTCTAGATTACGATCTAAAAGAGGTAAAATCAAAAAGCATGAATATTTTACTGGATAAAAGAAAAATACTCCACCTTGAAATATTTGATAACAAGGGATACAAAAAAGGTTCCTTTCTTCATAAAAATTCCAGTTTGTCCATCCCTGTAATGCATGCTCTAATGTGTGGCCGACGAATTTATTGTTTTTACCTAAAATAACTCGAATTGTATTCATAACAACAACTATCAAGCCATACATTATAGTCCCGATGTTCCATATTCATATAGAACACGCTATATCTGAGAAACTTGACACATTTTT